>JAGYYJ010001379.1:0-56165 GCA_019671005.1 Hibiscus mutabilis
TTGTAGATGGTTTATGGATGGATTTTTTTTGGCATATTAGGTTCCTTAAAGAAAATTTTGAATGAATTTTATTGGTGCTTGTAATAATTCATCAAGACTGACTGTATCATTGGTGGTTGTTATATGTTTTGGTAGAGTTCACGTCCAGTGACAAAATTTACTGAAGACTTTGATTTTGAAGCAATGAATGAGAAATTTAAGAAAGATGAAGTATGGGGTCATCTTGGTAACAGTGGCAAATCTCATTCTAAGGATAACGAAGGGGATGCTAATGACGAAGATGGTTATCAAGATGAAGATGAAGCTGAAATATCAAAGATTGAAGTCAAGGTTGAATTACTACCTTGTATTTAACTCTTGTAATAATTTGATTACCTTAAAGGCTCCCTACTCACTCTATCAGTTTGGTGTCGCTGTACAGCCTGTCTACAATAAGGATGACTTTTTTGATACTCTCTCCTCTAATACACGTGCAAATGACTCACAAAATGGAAGGCCTAGGTTCTCTGAGCAAATGAAATTAGACACAGAGGTAATGATGCATTTCTTGTTTATTCTTTCCATTAGCTCTCTGAAATATGCGGACCTTTTTTTATGTTGTGGTTTTGGTGGCGTAGACTTTTGGTGAGTTTTCGAGACATCGAGGTGGTCGTGGACGCGGACGTGGACGTGGTGGTCGTTTTCGTGGTGGTTCTTATGGAAGAGGGTATGGATATATGGGGAGGGGTCGTGGGTGAGCCATGTCTATCCTCCATAGTAGTGTCTGATGTTTCAAAATCTCTAGTCGTTCTCGTTTATTATAAATGTTACAATGCACAGTAAACACACATCCGGCCTGGCAAACACATTTGTCCTCTTATTATATCTCCAGAAATAAAAGTAGGCAGTATTTTTACTATGTTCTATATAAATTTCTCGTTGTCCATGGATGAATCTAATCTCTCGAAGACACTGTTGTTTTGCCACTTAATTATGTCTTCTATATCGAGATTGATTTGTTATATGCAATCGGGAGAGTTGTATCCCCACAATTAATCCTAAACTTGTATGGTGGTGCCCCATCATTCAGGTACTTGTACTATTTTGCATGCATGAGTTGGGCATTATCTAATCCATTAATCACATGGTTATGAATTGTTCAATTTCAAGTAGTCAAAGAGGATTATCTTTCCAGACAAGAGACTGGTACCAAATTGATTATCGTTTGGCTGAGATCAGGTTGCCTGCTAAGAAGCTTCCCAGGCATCAGAAAACTCCCCCCACCGTCACCCCCTTTGATTTATTTTATGTTTGAACTTACCATATCCATAAGTAGCAGAAGTGACAGTATTTTATGCTATAATGAAAATGTTCACAATAGTTTGTTTTATTATTTCTTTATATTGTGAACACTCCATGGTACAGTGTTTTCTTATTCAAAGCAGTAATGATGTGTGTATGATACCAGAACGAAGCAAAAGAAGAGAATTGTATGTCTTTGGATGATAAGAGTCCCAAAAACTTCCCTTATCAGGCAAAGGGGAGTCTACTTGCAAGTGGCAACGAGGACTCGTCTGGGTGGCAGAGAAGGCCTGCGTCCATGGAGCAAGGCCAAGTTGTCGAAGAAGAGCACATCTCCCTTCTCCCACTTGAATTGAATGCTTTCTTCCTCTATGATCTCTTCACATCTCTTCACTACTTTCTCCGGTATCTCTGTTCCATCCGCCATGGTGGCCGAGCTCAACTCTTTCCCGTGCATCCCAACCACCATGTTAAACCACATTCTCCTCTCCTTTCTTCCCTCAAACACCCTTGTTAGAGCTCGAGGTCCCAATACAGTCTTCACCCCTCCATTTGGTAGCCACTCCAAGTCCATTCCCAGTGCTTCAGTTTTTTATAATCGCAAATATCCAACTCATTGGTTGATTAATCTTGATCGGGTATTATAGAGGCCTGTTATGCTCTTCAGTTTTAGTTAATATTAAATACTAGTATGTAACTTATAAACGATGAATCAAAGTCGGACCTTCTCTCGGCCTTTGCACGATCAGATGTTCCCAAAGCATCCTCCCAGCCTCTGCCTCTCATCGAGGATGTATCATTCTTGCTGAGGGCTGTGAATGAGTATTGTAACCCCTTGGCATCCATCTCCTCCACAGCTTCTGGGAATTCCTCCAGCATCCGCTCTGTCACCCGAAAGCTAGGAACAAAGGGTGTCTCTCCACCTTCCGGTGGTGGCACTTCGCAGTATAGCAGTAATGTCTTTGGAGATTCCTTAATCTGGTAAAACAATGACATTGTAAGATCTAGTTAAGCATCCATTTCGTATCCGACCAGTGAAAAAGGGTGAGTAGACATACCTGAACCATTTCATGGTGGTAATAAATGAACTCAGACAGAGGTCCTTCATTAGCTGTCCAGACACGTCCATATATGCGTGTCCGAGGTGCTGGTCCAACATAACGAATATCATCCCAACCAAAGGCTTCGACGATGTCATTGAAGTCTTGCGCATTCTTGACATCGAAACCTCGGAGGAGGACAGCACTGTTCTTGATGATCAATTGCTCAAACCAATCCTTGTTCGTCTTTAAAGACAAGAGAAGCGAGTCAATATCAGCCTTGTCGGCCTCAGGGGGTTGCAGAACCAATGGCATGGTTTCACCATCCACCAGCTTCTGGCCTTGGCATTTCCATACTTCGAAATCCTTGCAAGAAAACTCCATGTCTTCCTTTGCCTGCTTAATTTCACTGAAACGGAGGAAGGGAGGGTTTAAATAGCAGTAAATGGAATATATGTAATCACGCCATTGGCATTTCCTAGGCAAGGTGTAAGGAATTTGATCTATCTTCTGAATGTCTGATTGTGGGAACCTCAGATACAATACATATATATACATGATAAGATTGCTGTCAGCAAAATGTTTGTTTATTTCAATCGACACCGATCGCAGTAGATTCTTTGGAGGTTGAGGTTAGCAGTAAAGATTCCACACAAATGATGTCCGGACCTTGTTCTAGCGATCATCGACTTCAAGGAAAGTTCGAGGTGCAGCAGTGCACGAACAAAATCTAAGCTTTCCACTTCAACTTGGAAACTGGGGAAAATAAAATAAAAATGGAGGAGGTCGGCAACATGGCATAATAAATACACCATATACTAATTTTCTTGAATCGTGGTGCTCCATGTGTAAATCCCGTTTAGATAAACAACAAAATAAAATATCCAAAATGTGTGATTTGTGTCGTAGTTGCCGTCCCGGTACCCACAGTTTCAGCAGGAAGAACAAGAAACTTGTGAAGCATAAGAGTGGGTGCTTTGAGTTGAGATTCTCATATGTTTTTATTCCAATGTAAAAACAAAATAAAGAAGAAATAAAAGAGAATTTTTCTTGTTTTTTACACCTTGGATGTTGAATTTAACACCAACAGTGAGTTGATTAACGAGCATAACAAATTAAAAATGATTATGAAGTGAGTTGTGATCGCCATTTGCATATATAATATTAGGGATGAAGTCATAATTTTTTTAAGGGTCAAAGTTAAATTATAACTTTTTAAAATGTCAATTTTTATCATTTTTAGTATAAAATTATATAATATTTTAATAAGATTATATTAAAATCTATCATTTTGGGCAAAAGGAAATTTCATAATTTTCTTAACTTTAAAAACATACAATTCTAAAGGGACTAAACAAGAAATTATACCATTAAGGCGTTATGGCTCCCTATTTCGTCTCTGAGTTCAAATTATACTAGGATCCCTCTGGAAAATTACTTTGCTACCCTCAATAATATGCATCACCACAAAAGTTCGAACAAAAAAAAATCTAAATACGACTCTTTTTATGCCCCACACTAAAAAACACTTCAAAAATTAAATTATGAACCATAACCCTAAATTCTAAATCTTAAAGCTTACACCATAAAAATGCACCCTACCTCTAATTTCTTATACCATAAATCCTAACCCTAGACCCTAAATCTAATTTTTAGTGAAGGCATATTTAAGGGACAGACGGTTTCTATCCCAAAAAGTTCGGTCAATTAAGAGTATATTCAGAGACGAATACAAAATTTTGTTAAAAATACATATTTTTAGGACACATGATAATGTTTGAGGTCTGCTTATAGAAAAAATTATTATCATTGCATGAAATAATTTACCATAAAGGATGATTATTCCTTGCACTAGTAGTGAAATTTTACCCCCACAAACCGGCCTCCAATCTTGTCATATATACTATTTAATTAAATCTTAAATTTAAAATTTAAAATCAAAATCCAAAACTTTAAAACATAAATAAAATATATGACAACATTAAAAATTTGTTTGTTAAAAAAAAATAACCACTTATGTAAATACTTGTATGACCATTTTATTTATTTATTTATTTTTATGTTTGACCATTTTATAATTTTTTATTTTTATTTTAATTTAGAACACATGGTATGATCCGTAGACCAGAAAGTCACTTCTTATTCAATTTTCTTTTGAATTATGATTATGCTTTTAGTTTATTGTTATGGCATGCATGGACCGGGGCTAGATTTTATTTTCTGATGACATAATCACTCACCAATTGTTAATTATAAATTTGGAAATCGCCTAAAAAGGTAGTGCCATGGCATTGAATGATAAACTCAAAAGGCCAATCTAATCGTCAAAGATGATTTCATCAGTGGTTGAAAATAAGACACTATGACAATATTATGGACCATCAAACAAGTATGGGACCTTACGGATGGAAATTGTCTGCCCTTAAATATGTTTTATACTAAAAATTAAGTTTAATGTTAGGTATAAGAAATTGAAGGTATGATGTATTTTTTATGGTATATGATTTTTTTGGTAATAAGGGTTTAAGATTTGAAATTTGAATTTAGAGTTTAATAATTTTAGTATTTTTACTGTGAAACATAAAAAAGGACATATTTAGGAGCATAAGATTTTGTTCGGACGTTACATGCTAGAAATTGTAAGAAATTGAATCATTGTTAAGTGTAAAAAATACGAGGCAAAGGTTAAGTACTCGATTTTTATGCAAATGCGTATCTAATATTTTCTTAAATTATAGTATTCATATATAAAATTTTAACGTCTAATTCTTGAATCATAACTCAATAATCTTTTAATTAAGTGCGGTCAAAATTGTATTTAACCAATTAGAATTAAATATGTGCGATTAAAAAAAGTTAGATACCTAATCGCATTAAAAAAGGTAGATACCAAATTGTACCATTTAAAAAGTTTAGTACCTAATTGCATCCACAAATTTGGATATCAAATTACACGTCAATGTACAAATTAGGTACCAAAAGAGTTTTTTTGATACACATGTTACTCTTTAAAAGTTAAAATCTAAATTTCTAACTCTAAACACTAAATTTAATCATAACACATACATTCTAAACTTTACAAATTAAACTTCTAATTGAGTATTAACCCAAAAGTGTGTGTATGTATGTACGTACGAGGGAGTGACTGGTGGAACTTGGATTTTGTTTGTGCACTGTTGAATATAAACTTGTCCTTTGAACTTTTCTTCAAGATAGCAATATACGAAAGAGTAAAAATCTTTTGTTTTTTGTGTCCCTAATTATGCTTTAATATTAAAAATTAAGTTTTGAGTTTAGGATAAATGTTTAGAATATTATGTGAGGTTGTGCTGTTTATAGTTTAAAATTTAAGATTATGGCTTAAGATTTAAATTTCTTAGGTTGAGATATAAAAAAAGCCAGAGGATTTTTGTTCTCTACGAAACGGCAAATCGTGGATGATTGCTAGAACAAGGCATAATCCTCAACTACTAAAACATTGTTGTAAGGAGAGAGACAGATTTGGGTATCATTTCATGACATTGTCTTCTTCCTCCATCCAATTTGGAACTCATCGAGAATATAAACCATTCAGGGATGTTTGTTTGGTGTTAATCTCAAACCCCAAAGAATCTACGGTTCCTACCTGTTAAAATAAAGCCAAAACTCTTAATTTAGTCCCTATACTATCTATAAATTATGGATTTATTTATATACTCTAATTTGATAATATTTAGTCTCCATGTGTAAGTTGTAGATTTACTTCATGTTCTCCAATTTGATCATTTTAAGTCCCTATAGACTATAGTTTAGGGATGTTATTCTTGTACTGTTTGGTTAGGACTAAAACATAAAAATTGTAGGGGTTAAATAAAAATGACCAGATTAGAGTATATGGATTGAATCTGAACCTTATGCATAGTATAAGGACTGATGGCAAGATTTGACCTAAAGTATACTTACATATTTCACTATTTACATAGGAAAAAATGAACTTTCATTCGGAATTCATCTGTTATTATTCTTTTACTCTTTCTTGTTGTCATCGATCTTACATTGCCTAGGAAATGCCAATGGCGTGAATACATATATTCTATTTGCTGCTATTTAAACCTCCCCTCCCTCCATTTCAGCGTCAGAAATTAAGCAGCAAAGGAAGATATGGAGTTTTCTTGCGAGGATTTCAAGGTAGGGAAATGCGGAGGCCAGAAGCTGGTGGATGGTGAAACCATGCCATTGGTTCTGCAACCCCCCGAGGCCGACAAGGCCGATATAGACTCACTTCTCTCGGCATTAAAGACGAACAAGGATTGGTTTGAGCAGTTGATCATCAAGAACAGTGCTGTCCTCCTCCGAGGTTTCGATGTCAAGAATGCGCAAGACTTCAATGACATCGTCGAAGCCTTTGGTTGGGATGATATTCGTTATGTCGGACCAGCACCTCGGACACACATATATGGACGTGTCTGGACAGCTAACGAAGGACCTCTATCTGAGTTCATTTATTACCACCATGAAATGGTTCTGGTATGTCTACTCACTTTTGGTCACTGGTCAGATATGAAATGGGTGCTTAACTAGATCTTACAATGTCATTGCTTTACCAGATTAAGGAATCTCCAAAGACATTGCTACTATACTGCGAGGTGCCACCACCGGAAGGCGGAGAGACACCCTTTGTTCCTAGCTTTCGGGTGACCGAGCGGATGCTAGAGGAATTCCCAGAAGCTGTGGAGGAGATGGATGCTAAGGGGTTACAATACTCATTCACAGCCCTCAGCAAGAATGATACATCCTCGATGAGGGGTAGAGGCTGGGAGGATGCTTTAGGAACATCTGATCGTGCAGAGGCCGAGAGAAGGTTCGACTTCGATTGAACATTTATAAGTTGTACATTTAATATTAACAAAAATTGAAGCACATACATGTATGCTTATGATCCTTGTGAGCCTAATCACACTGCAAAATTTTTGGTACAGAGCAAAAGCGCTGGGAATGGACTTGGAGTGGCTACCAAATGGAGGGGTGAAGACTGTATTGGGACCTCGGGCTCTAACAAGGGTGTTTGAGGGAAGAAAGGGGAGGAGAATGTGGTTTAACACGATGGTTGGGATGCACGGGAAAGAGTTGAGCTCGGCCACCATGGCGGATGGAACAGAGATACCAGAAAAAGTAGTGAAGAGATGTGAAGAGATCATAGAGGAAGAAAGCATTCAATTCAAGTGGGAGAAGGGGGATGTGCTCTTCTTCGACAACATGGCTTTGCTCCATGGACGCAGGCCTTCTCTGCCACCCAGACGAGTCCTCGTTGCCACATGCAAGTAGACTTCCCTTTGACTGATATGGGAAGTTTTCGGGACTCTTATCATCATCCTAAGACATACGGCTCTTTTCCTTTGTTCCGTTCTGGTATCATACACATATTACTACTTTGAATAAGAAAACATTGTACCATGGAATGTTTACAATATAAAGAAATCACTGTATCATACAATTTCATTATGGCATAAATCAATAAAGGCTCAATACACATATTTAACTTCAATTTCATATAATGTTTTTTAATTGGAAAAAACCTAGTTGTTCTTTTTCTTTCTTCTCTATTGTCTCTCTCTAGTCGACCGCATGTGATCCTTCTCATTTTTAGTTCTCTAGCTATAAAAAACTTTTTTTGTCTTGGATTCTTTTTTTTTTTTTGCACATATGATTGCATTTTTTTAGTCTATATTTGTAACACGATTTTTTACTTTGTAGTATTGTTCTCATCTACCTCCTTTAGAGTATACATTTATGTAGCTATCTTCATGATACACCTCTAGTATAAGGTTGACGATAATGCAAGATTTCGTTTCAATGCCGTAGTGAAGAAGCCCAAGTACTATTCAAGAAAAGGGGAGCCCAACAATATGGAGATGTCACTATACAGTAGTATAGCTTAAAGTTCCAGTCACGATGCAGTAGCTATGCCCCACTACTGGCTCATACTTTACATATAAAGTATCCTTAAAAATTTACTGCCTTTGGTATTTCACTCTTTGCAGCCTGCTAGATCTAAGGCAGTGTGTCGGTGGCTCTCCTCTCTCCACTTCACTCTTCAACTCCACTGCTGTCTCCCACTCAAACTGAACCCAGCATGTCTCAGAACAAACCCATGGCTGCAATTTCTCCTTCTCTGGTTCCATCTCTTCTGTTTGCTAGAATATCAGGCATAGCAGTTGCAGCTTTGGTCCTGTCTTGGGCACTTCTTTTCAAGCCTAGCTTTCTTCCCCACTCTCCCGTTTCCTCCCAAGAAGACCCCATCTTTGCAGTGAGTACTTTATCTCACCCATTCTCGAGTACAATCAGTTTACATTTCCTTCTGCAGTTTCTGAAAGCTATCTCTTTCTGCTGACAGGTTCTTCACCCTTTGTTGATGGTGATCGGCTTCATTCTCATAAGTGGTGAAGGTATAATTATAGTCCCTCTATCACTAGATTATATGCTTTGTTGAAAACAACTGGGGGTGTTCGAGTGGTGATTTTTTCTTTGTTTTTAGCTATATTGGTACACAGATGGTTGCCTGGTTCAAGGAATTTGAAGAAATGTGTGCATTTGTGGCTTCAAGGGGTGGCTCTAGGCTGTGGGGTTTTTGGGATTTGGACAAAGTTCCATGGACAAGAAGGCATTGTGGCTAATTTCTTTAGCCTGCATTCTTGGATGGGTTTGGTCTGTATCAGCTTGTTTGGAGCTCAGGTTCTATTCTTCAATCCCTACATAGTTCTTGTTCGGAATTCTTTCTTCAGAAATAATTGGATGTCCATTGCCTTCAATTATTGCAATTTGCCCATGATGTTGCTTATTTCCATGGTAGTGTGTACCCATTTGGGTCATTTCTATGACCCCACTAACAAGTTTCTGAAAACGTATATTATGCTGAAATAATGTATTCTAGCGTTACACGTTATAAGCCAGGACGGTCATTCAAGTCGAGTAAAAAAATTTCAAAGTTAGCCGAGTTTGATCGTCTTATTTTATAACTCAAAACTTTTGAGTCGAGTTTTGATCATCCTCTTTTTACAATCACAAGGAGATTAAGAGATTCCTTTTACATAAGCTGGTCTTTCTAATCTGGCATGGATGTGTATTTCAATGCAGTGGTTGGTGGGTTTTCTAAGCTTTTGGCACCGGGGTGAAGTGCGGACGACAAGAGCAAAGGTGTTGCCATGGCATATCTTCCTCGGTCTCTACACCTATGGTTTAGCAGTGATCACGGCGGAAACCGGACTGTTAGAGAAACTGACGTTCTTGCAGAGCAGGAGGAATGGATCGAAACACTGTCCGGAGTCCATAGTTGTTAATGGTCTAGGTCTGGGGCTGGTTCTCCTCGGTGGCATCGTCATATTGACGGCAGTTTCGCCCAAATACCATGCTGTTCAAAGCAAACTTGTGTATTCATCCGACACCAAGTGTTTGTCGTCTTGATCAGAGAGTAGAAGGGAAATTAGTGACCCAAAGAAAGAATAAGCCATTCCTATTTTGTATGTTATTGTATATAATATGTAGAGTGTAAGATCTTTGTGCCGTATGGGATTTGGGGAGGAACTCATTGTGATTTCTGCAATGAAAAATGCCTTTTTTTAAGGGTAACAATGTAACATGTCCCTGATATGAAAATGTACAAACTATGAGAAAATAGTTTAGGGTATAAAGTGATAAAAAAAAGTTTATACTTTGAGAGGAGTGAATTAAGTCCTTTTGAACTAATTAAGTGGTGACACATGTTACTATTGTACGATGAAAGCGTGTTAACAGAAATTAGCCATGAGAGACTAAAATGATAATGGAACCTAAGTTTGTTGACTTGTTTATAGATTTTTTATTTTTGGTGACCAAAATAAAGCTTTGAGAGTTGGGTAATCAAATGTGTAGTTTAACGGGGAAAAAGTTTAACTACAAAATAAATGTCTAAATTATACTTATTTTTTGAGATAGATGCTTAAAATTTTTCGTAGCTGAAATATGTGCTTAAATTTTTTCTAGACCAAATGAGGTGTCTCAATTGATTATAAAATAAGTTAAAAAATAAAACTTTAAACTTATATTTTAGTCAAAAATGAAATTTTAAGCATATGTCTTTGTCAAAAATAAAATTTTAAATATATAATTCAGCTTAAAAAATATTTTAGACACTTATTGTAAAAAAATGTATTTTGAACATTTATTTTGTAGTTAAAAAAGAAGAAAGAAAAACCTTGGTGGTTGCAAAGAGAAACAATAGAGACAAGATGAAAAATAATTGTTTAAGAGGTAAACTATAAAAACATAAGGCTTAGTGCACTTTTTACTGACGTTTATCACTTTTTTCAATTTGATATATAAAGTTTTTTTTAGGCTCATGTGCCCTCACGTTTGCACTGTTATTTGTTTTATTCCATTCCGTTGTCTTTGCTTTTAAAAAAACTCAACTAATCACATCTCGCCACGTAATCTCCTCCTTAACTAAGTTAACTCGTTCGGTTTTATTTAAAGGGTAAATGACATGTCAAGTCTATTAGATTTTTTTTGTTTAATTTAGTCACTGAAAAGTCAACTTTTACCTAAAACTGACCCCTATTTGTTTATATTTTTTATAATTTAATCTATTATTTGTTATTATTAATAATATTGTTTTATTTAAATGTTAATATTTAATAAAAATAAAATACATTATAGATTTTAATATTAAATTAGTAATTTTTAGATAAATTAAATTACTTAAAATTAATCTCAACAATTACTTATTCAAATTATATTCTTTTTTGAGCAAAATTTAGAATATATTCTTTTTAGCAAAATTTAAATTATATTATTTTTGACAAAATTCAAATTATATTCGAATCATATTTTACTTATATATGAATTATATTTTTTTGAGTAAAATTCAAATTATATTTAAACATATTTGAATCATATTTCACTTATATTAGAATTATTAATTCAAATTTTGCAAAATTCGAATTATTAATTTGAATATAATTAAAATATGATTTAAATATAATTTGAATATGATTCGAATATAATACAAATATGATTTGAATATAATACAAATATGATCGAATATAATTTGATTTTTGCTCAAAAAATATATTTTGAATATATAAAAATTTGAATTAATAATTCGAATATAATTGGAATATGATTTGAATTTTGCTAAAAAAATACAATTCAAATTTAGCAAAATTCGAATTTAATTAGAACATGATTCCAATATAATTCAATTTTTTCTCAAAAAAGAATATAATTCGAATATAATTATAATATAATTATAATATAATTTAAATTTTACTAAAAATAATATAATTCAAATTTTGCTCAAAAACGAATATGATTCGAATAAGTAATTGTTGGGGTCAATTTTAGGTAATTTACTTTATATAAACAATTACTAATTTAATATTAAACTATTTAATTTAATTATTTTTATTAAATATTAACATTTAAATAAAATAACATTATTAATAATAACAAATATTAGACTAAACTATAAAATTTAGAAACAAATAGGGGTCAATTTTAGGTAAAAATAGACTTTTCAGCGATTAAACTGAACAAAAAACAAATTTGACATGCCATTTATGTAATCACTAATTTGTGTCCCGAAAAGAAAACACTAGAGATTTTTATGTCATGTTAAGTTGTGTGGGTTGGCTATATATTACTCGGTTAAAAGAATTAAAAGACTAAAGTGTTTAATGGGCTTAGGTTATTAGTATCGTACTTTTTTCTCCTCATTGTTATGTTATTATTCATTTTGATATTATTAGAATGTCGCATTTTCTTATTACCTTAGTGTCATTATATTACTATCATAAAGAGTGTTAAAATTAAATAAAAACAGCCCAAATATGTATATTATATAACAGTCCATTACAAAGGTCTCAAAACAATATTACATACTTAGCCCAATTGGGCCCAACCGAATTAAAACTCAAAACCCTTTCATCTGATAACAATCCTAATTTCCTTTATTCCCCGCCCAGCCACTCATCTACCATTGGATCAAGTCTTCATCTGACGGCTCAGATTGAAACGCGGAAACTTCCAAAACTCGCTACGCACAACCCTTAATATAGCCCACGCGCGCGTGCGTTTCAACCGATCGACCCTTTCAGCTCCTGCGACCATTTGAATTCTGGCTACACCAACGCCACCTCGATGCCACAACAACTGTTGTACTCCACGATGACCGCCACGCTGGTAGATAGCTGGTCCCCCTTCCATAACTGCTCGGCCACGGCAGCATATGCAACAAAAAGGACAAGATTAGCAGAAAAATCAAAAACGCGAATAACATAAATGTCAGAGAGCAAAACAAATTAAGGGACAGGCTGGCAATTGCAAAGATGCATAACAATTTCAAAGAAAATAACAACAACCAATAAGATTAATTGATACAATTTTCATGTATTTCAGAATTTTTATGTAATTCTGGCTATAAAAGCCGAACTAAAAGCAAATGTAAAGGTTAACAAGCAAAAAGAGGGATATTCAAAGAATCAATAGAAAACAGAACCGACCTCAAGTTTCAGAGGTATAATCTTTTCCTATTCTATTTCGAATATTTACATAAAGAAAAGCATAGAAGTTTAGGTTCTGTGAGTTTTCTTACCCTCGTCGTTTTCACTTCCCTTCGTGCCGCTCCGCATCCTGCCGCTGTTAATAAACTCTACGACTCCCCTAGTCGTGTATGGTGAAACAGAAGGGTGCGAACGGTGGGGTGATCTTTCTGGTCCCTTTTCTGCATCTGGTTTTCATTTTTTTTGAAAATATGAGGGGTAGATCTATTTTTAGGGTTTTTTGGGGGTCTTTGACTTCACCGGCCACCATCGTACGACGGTCGACATGGTGATTTAACGGCCGAATTCTGGGTTTGACGGCGGAGGACCGCCAAAATCTGGATTCATCAAGAACCCAAATGAACACCGGTGAGGGTGTTATAACAGGGGAGGGTTTTTTTGTTGAAAGAGGAAAATAAATGAAACGGGGGGCTTTTATAAGTTTTTCATGTTTTAAAAAAGGGGAAATGGCATAATAAGGACCACCGCCCCACTGTAATCTCACGATTGGTCCTTCTGCAGGTCTAAATACTGCTATTAGTCCTCCCGCATGGTATAATCTCACCCTCAAGCCATTCCACCTTTTTTATTTATGATTTTAGTCCCTGTTACTTTTAGCCGGTTTACAATTGCGTCCTCATTTTATTTTAAGTCCCGTCCTTTATTTTATTTCTCTACGTTTTAGTCTAAATTCCAGTGTTTAAAAATCCTAGTCCTATACTTTTTTATTTCAGTTCGTACCCTGTTAACATTTCGTTGTTTTTATGATTAAATCTGTTGGTTTGGTTGTTATTTTAATATGTGGTTGTTCAATAATCATATGTTTTATTTCCTTTAATGTACGGTGTTTTTATGATTAAAATGTATTTTATAAAGAGCATATAGTTTTATAAAAATATACATGGAAAACATGGTTTCAAAAAAAAAGTAAAGTAAAGCATTATAGGTTTTTGGGTGCTTATAATGAATTATGTAGTACTTTTCGTGAAAAGAGTATAATATGTACATTTTCAATATGTGATATATAGGCTTAGTTAAGCTTCGGGCCTTTGGGTTTTGGGCCTAATTTTTTTGGGCTTTAGATTCGGTTAAATTGATTAATTGGATTAATTTAAATCACGTGCTCGTCTTATAGGGGCGTAATTCCTAAATTAATTAAGTTAACTCTGGATTTGGGTTCTTAGGGCCTTGGTTAGATCAACGTTCGGGTTAATCTAATGAATTTTAATTTGCTCTTGGCTCATTAGAGTAAATGCTAAATTCGTTAAATTAATTGAACGTTTCTTAACGGCTTAGGTTAAAATTAATTTCAAACTTAGATTGACGCTTAAATTCCCGATTAATTATCATAATTTGTTAGGATCTTAGTCATTATGGGTTAATTAATTCAGGATTAAATACTAGAATAACTTAATTAACAGTTAGGTCACTAATTAAGTTATGTCTTGGGGTGGACCTTATGTGTTTATCTTTTATGCCTTTTGTGGCCATTTTTGTCATTCACGTGACTATAACGTTGATTGCACGTTAATTAATTTTGATTACAAAAAGGGGAGGTATTCATTAGTTCCGGTATTTGGGTTGCAACAGTCCGAGCTTAAAGGATGTTGACCAAATATTTGAATTAATCCTTACCTACTCAAGAAAGAATTAAAACTTGACAATGCCATTACATCATTCCTTAACTACTTGCACAATGCATAAATGTGACATACGGGATTCGAACCCTAAATTAACACGGCAATCGGGTTTATTCGATGTCGATTTAATCTATGGTCTGATGTATCGCTAACCTTATTAATTAAATGTCCAATTAATTTGAACCCACCAATCTGATAAAGCCCGTTCAATTAAGGTTAATTCTCAATTAAGGTCACCGAATTGAATTCTTTTCAAATTTCGATAATTTCCTTCGATTAAAAGCAACAAATTGTTTTGGTACCGATTACCGGGCGTGATGGGGGTGCTAATCCTTCCCCACACGTAACCAACTCCCGAACCCTTTTAAAAATGAATATCTGGTTTTGTTGTGTCCGACTTACCTTATCCAAGTGGTCGGTGGCGACTCAAGTTTTCAATCAGTTTTCCAAAGAAAAATAATTTTAAAAAAAATCCTTTAAACGAAGATTTCAAAGAAGGAGAAAAAAACGTCGTTACGATTTACCCTTTAAATAAAATAATGTGGGTTGACTTTAGTAAAAAATGAGATAACGTGGCATGATGTTATTGGCTAAATTTTTTTAACAGCATGTGTAATAAAATGAGGTAAAATAGGCAACAGTGCAAACATTTGGGGCACAAGATCCCAAAAGACTTTAGGAATCAAATTAAAAAAATAATAATAAACGACAGGGAGAAAAATGCATTAAGCTAAAATATAATTTGAGGGTGTAAAGTGATAAAAAAAAGTACACTTTGAGGAGAAACCATGAATTAAATATTTTTCAACCGATCAGGTAGTGACTAGTGACTAAAATGGAAATAGAACCTAAGTCTGGTGACTTGTTTAGAAAATGTCAAAATGAATGGATTTGAGAGTTGGGTGATCAAATGTGTAGTTTACCCTTTCGTAGGAAAAAGAAAGAAAAACCCTGGCGGTTGCACAGAGAAACAGTCGAGTCAAGTGGTGCAGGCGCAGCTGAGACTGAGAGCCAAGCGTAGATTCCAAAGCTCACATCGCATTTATTCCAATTCAATCCGATGCTTGCTGTTGTTGTTGATTCCACTTGCTTCATCGTCCCTTTATTGATTTCAGTCCCCCAATTTTGTTAATCGAAGAAGGATGGGCTCAACCCCCTCATTTCCACCGTCTCTCTTCATCGCATCCGGAACCCCATCCTTTCTTCCGCGCCGTTACAGCAGCCTCTCCTTCTTCACATCTCCAACTTCATTTGTCTGTTTCCCGAGATCCCCCAACTCCCGAATTCTGCGCATCTCTGCTTCTCTCCTGCAACCAGACGTTGGCATTTCTTGGCTCCCTCCCGACCCTAATTCTGCAGCCGACGAATTTGGGGGTTGGGCCATTGTTCAAGCTCCTCCGACTCCCAAAACAAAGAAAAAAGGTTTTTTTTTTTCCTTTCTTTCTTTCTTGAAGAATTATTCTTTGTATAAGATTTGGGTCGAGTCAGAAATGGGTTTTTGCTGTTCTGCAGGATTTTCTTCTATCTTAGTTGGAAGTGTTATTGGGTCTTCACTTGCCATTGCAATTTCCATTGCATACTTCTTATTCTACAGAAAAGGTGGGTTCTTTCTTTATCCAAGACTCGCTTTCTGATTTTCAAGAATGAACACAATGGGTGCGTTTGAACTCATATTTAGTTCATTTTCATTGAGATTTGCAGGGTTTAAGTTTGAGTTTAGGAGTCCATTGAATACTTTTCACGGGGTCTTTAGCTGTAGGGAGACTAAAAGTAACCATACCGAAGCTAGGGACTACCTTGAACCTGATGAACAGGCTGCTGAGGCAATACCCGACCATGTACCTCTTGCTGTTACCGAAACTGTTCCTTCAGGTGCGGCTGTCAATTATGTAGATCCTTTTAATTCTCTTTTTTTCAACCAAAGCTTATAACTTTAATGTGTTCTTGAAGCCGTGGTTTCGAATTATAGTATAATGCCAAATCTATTTGATTTGTGCACCAAATTCTTTAGAAGGTTTGATTGTCCTTCCTTGACACTTTCAGCACCTAGTCATAAGCTTGAGCGCATTGTTGTACCTGTTGCTGTGGATTCCACTCAGCAGGAAGCTTTGTGGGTTCTAAAGAAGCTAAAGGTTTGTTTCTTTTATGTAAAATCATCTCTGGTCCTTTTCAAATGAACTGCATATGATTGTATCAAGTAATTAAGGCTTGCAGGTCATTGAAGATGATGTAAGGCCTGATGAATTATGTACAAGAAGGGAATATGCTAGATGGCTTGTCCGTACGACTTCATTATTGGAAAGGTAGTACTAGTAGTTATCCTGTACTTATATTTTGGGAATGGTTGAAAATGAAAATAGGAAGCACTAAGCATATTATTTTGTATGATCTGATATGGAAACCTTTTATCTTGTAGGAATCCTAGGCACAGGATTGTTCCATCCATTGTACTCTCTGGGTCAGAAACTGCAGCCTTTGATGATGTTGGTGTCGATGACCCAGATTTTGAGTCCATTCAAGGTAAAGCACAATTTGACATTTCCATGTAAAAAAGAAAGAGAAAAGGGATGACTATTAAGAGTTGCTCTCCTTGGAACTTTGGATTTAGCTTTGGCAGAGGCAGGCATCATTCCCAGCAAGCTTTCAGGCATGAACACTGCTTCTGATGGTTCAAAAGGAGGAATCAACTTCTTTCCTGATCGGTAATGCTTCACATTCATTCACAAATTTCATCAATTCTTGAAAATTACGTTTTGACTTAGCGAAGTATACCTGGTGATCTAGATTTATATCTCGAGAGGATCTTATAAACTGGAAAGCCTTGGTAGAGTATGACTTTGAGTCAGGAGTAGTAGAGCAGGTACAATAAATCTCCCCGACCATCTGCTAGAATTTCTTTTATTTGCTTCTGAACTATTAGACTGATGCTTCAGCAGTCTTTTCATAGCTCTTAAAACCTAACTTGTGTACAGTCCAGATATCAAGGACAAAGGTAGATTTTATGGATTTGAAGGAGATCAGTCCAGATTCGTCACCTGGACTTTTTATAGACATGTTGGCTGGGGAAAAGAGCATACTCAGAAAAGTTTTTGGTACAATTCTTATCTTGGTTTGTTACTCATGTTCATACGCTATGTCACCTTCCACTTATCTTCTTCCCGCTGCTTTATTTCCCTTACTTTCAAGCAAGTGTTTAGTACCATTTCATATATTATAAGATAAAATTAGGAATCATGAGTAGTTTTCACCAAGAAAGTGCAAACAGCTAATAGAAATAAGATACCGTGCTAAGTTGCTGTTTTTTTATGGATTAAAAAACTTTGTGCTATTCTTCCGTCTAAGATGGCAAATCAAGCACTGCATTCACTTACTGCGCTTCATACAAATCTATATCTAAATTTTGTAGGACAAAGTAAGCGTTTTCAATCGAATAAACCTTCATCAAAAGCACAAGCAGCAGTGGCTTTGACAAGTGGCAGAATGACAGAAGCAATTTCTAATGAGTTGTTGAAGCTGGAAATGGAGAGCTCTTCAAAAAGAGCCGAAATGAAAGAAATCAAGTCTGAGTTGCTTGAAAGGGGAGAAATACAGAGTTTTTGGAATGAAAAGCTGGATGAAGAAAGAGCCAGAGGTTCTGAGGTGGAGAAGCTTTACTTTTCGGCAGTTCAGGACCTGGAACAGGAGAAGATTGTCCAGGAGAAATGGGCAGCTGAGTCTTTGAAGGAAAAGGCGGCAATGGACTGCCAGAGGCAACTGGTTTCTAGTCTGAAAGAGGAGGTTGCTGAGATGTCAGAAAGGCTTGCATCTGAGAGGACTATGTATGTTACTGAGTGGAATAACTTGCAAGATATGTTCAATGGTTTACAGCCCAAACTAGAAGGAATACTTGATGCAAAATCCGTACTGGAATCTGAGATTGAAGCTATCAAGATTCTCAAGTAAGTGCTGAATTTGCTTATCCCCTCCACTCTTTTCCATGTGTTAATGCTTGTGTCGCAAAAGCTGGTTTACACGAGTCAGTAGGCTTATCTTATACTAATGTAAAATCGGTACTTGGAAGGATGCATTGGGTCCTGACCTATCTCACTACCTTGCATTTTAGAATGTAGTGATAGACAATCGTAATTAAGAAAAACAATGAATTCAATTGCAGATCCTGGGTGGAGGATGAAGCAAGAAAAAACCAAGCCCGAGCTAAGGTCCTTGAGGAGGTGGGACGAAGATGGAAATGGGATGACCAAGCTTGATTGTCAAAAGTAGATTCGACACTGGCACAGCTTGAAAATGTTAAAACATAGGAAGACTAAGAAATTCCATAGAGATGAAATGCAATATGAGCAAATCTTTATTGTTTTGGTGAGCAGTGGTCAGAGTGTTGATATTTGGATTATATCATCTTCTCATCAATTTTCATGTTCTTCTTACCTTTTCATACTGGTTAACTGTTGAAGAACTAAATGGGATGAAGGAATTCGGGAATCAACATCTTTCATGTGTGCATTCATATCCATACCCTGTTTACTTGCAAGACCAAATAATATATTGAACAGTCTTTATTTTGTGTTATAATCCATTACAATCCATAATCAGATCAATAAGTTCATACCTTCAGTTAACCGATATTGTCAAAGAATATATTGAACAGTCTTTGTTTTGTGTTATAATCCATATATAATAAAATATTTTTCTTTAAAAAAAGTAAAAAAGATTGATTCGTACTTTGGTATTAAGCGGGAGAGTGCTCAAAAAGTTCATCCCGCCCAACCATCGGGAAACCTACTAACTTTTTCCCTTCTTCATTAGTCACTTTCTATTTCTCTCCAAGCTTAAGCTATTCTGTCCATTGCTTGTTTGTTCAGTAACAGTAACACCTTGAAACCAGGTATGTTATATTTTAATTGCAGTTTTATGTCCTTTACTGTTCTATGTTCTTCAACTGCGAGTTTGCTGTAAAATCCAGGGTTTATTTACATGCATATCAAAATTCCCATTTTACTGAAAAGAACCAAACAAAAGCAATGCCAAGGCCTAGAAAATTTCAATCCACCAAAGTTGAGAGCCGTGAGGTTTGAGGAGTCACAAGAGAGCTATGAACCACCGGCTATTTTGGATAATATATTGTCGGCTATTGCCCATTTGATCCCACTCAATTTTCGCCATGAAAATGACTTCCTTCAGCGTTTCGTTCCTCTAAAATTTCCCCCTTTCTTTTTCTTTCTTTAACCCCCGATAAACTGGGCATTGAATCATTGATTAGTTAACACCAAAAATTCCTCTCCCAGAAAAGAAGAAGAAGGAATCTTCTGGGTTATGTTTATCAGTCCCATATATAAAGTTGTCTGCTTTTCATTTCTCCTTATCACCATATTAACATAACTCAATTTGCTTATTTCCCTTATTTTTCTTGCACCAATAGAGCAAATTGCACTGGTTTGACAAAATTTTGGAAAAAAATTAAGGATGTTTACTATATTTAGTCTTGTATAATTAAGACATGCTATGATGTATATTATCCATACATTATTACTGCCGCAGATGATTGTATTTCTGTGGCCAGTCTTTCATTTCATCAAATGAAACCTGCCAAAACCTAAAGAAAAAGCCAAAAAGTCCAACCATGTCAATCACCAAAAGTTGGGTTATATTGGTTTTTGCTTGGATGCACCTCTGCGTTCGCTTCGGTCCATTGAGCAAACGATTGGGAATTAAGTTTCAACCTTTACCATGGCTTGGGTCCAAAAAGTTTCTTGCTTTCTCTTTAATCTTCAAAAGCTTGATTATTAGAGACAAAGCACCTATAAATTAGTTGGGACAGAAACATTGAATTAAATGCATTAGCGACAAGAGTTCCTCTTATCTTACTCGCTAATAAAACAGATATTTAGTCCATAAACAAAAAAAAGGCAAGATTTTTTCAGCAAGCTTGCCTTTTTGTTCAAATTTACAGTTCCTCTTAATCTTCGGTCCTGTTTTTCACTGTACATAATTCTCCTCAAGAACAACAGTAAGGTTTTAGTCCTACCCTTTGAGTAAATTTTCATTCTTTTCGGAAGCAAGCCTGGCCACGTGATATTGGTGGTTGCAGTAGCTCTTAGCATGACAAGTGTTTTGGATTATACTTAGCCAAGGAATTTGTGTGTACTAGAAAAAGATTTTCATTGAAAGGTCTACAAATCTGATAACAGGATAATGCTAATGGTTTAGAAACGTTTCTTTATGGATATGGCTATTATAGTTCAACCGTATTTTCAACTCTCAAACTAGGGTTCTGCTCCTTGAATTTGCAACAGGATAGCATTTTCAAACGTTGCTGACAAGCTCTTGCATTTAAAGGGTCATTATTGTTTAAGATAATAATGATGGGAGATAAGGAGAAGTGGACTAGGGATGTCTATTGGGTGTTTTTTTACTGCAGATGAGTGGAGGAAGAGGGTTTTTATATACACAAATCCTACATGCTAGTCAGAGTCCTTCTTGCTGCTTCAATTGCAGCTCTTGCAGTTAAGCGGCTCAATGCCAAAAACTCGAAGTTATCGAAACCTTCAGGTACCCAACTTTTAAATTTCTTAGTTTTTCAATTTGTTGAATCCCAGGGCATATCAATAAGGAAAAAAAGGTGAAAGTTGCATGTTTTTTCATTGATTGATAGTTTCCCATTATAGAAATCTACTTTTTTCATTGCTTCTCTTAATTGCTAACCTATGGTTTTGACATTGTTTTTTACTCATGTGGTTCATTATGTTTTGTTAACTTCTTCTCTGATGACACTGAAACTCAGAAAATGAGGACAACAAGAAGCAGTTTACATATCCCAAGGATGTGAGTATATATGTAACTTCTTCGATCGAAAGTATTGTCAATAAGAAATATTAGCTGGTCTTTGTTAGTTATTTTCTACCAATGATTGAGATGTGATACATTTTACAGGGTGAGGAAGAAGAGGAGGAGGAAGAGGTTAAATTGATTAGCAGCATATTTAATCGAGCTAGCGAGAACAGATCAGATATTGGTGATGAAGATTTTCTACCTGAATTTGAAGACCTTCTCTCTGGGGAAATTGAATATCCGTTACCTACTGATAAATATGATAGGGCGGAGAATGAAAAAATATATGAAACTGAGATGGCAAACAATGCCAGTGAACTGGAAAGGTTGCGCAATTTAGTAAAGGAGCTGGAGGAGAGGGAAGTAAAGCTCGAGGGTGAATTGCTTGAGTACTATGGTTTAAAGGAGCAGGAATCAGATATTACTGAATTACAAAGGCAGCTGAAGATCAAGACAGTTGAAATCGACATGCTGAATATTACCATAAGCTCTTTGCAGGCCGAGAGGAAGAAGCTTCAAGAGGAGATTGCTCATGGAGCTTCAGTAAAGAAGGAGCTGGAGGTGGCAAGGAACAAAATCAAGGAGCTGCAAAGGCAAATTCAGCTTGATGCTAACCAAACAAAAGCTCGGTTATTGTTTCTCAAGCAACAAGTTTCTTCTCTTCAAGACAAAGAACAAGAAGCCATCAACAGTGATGCTGAGATCGAGAAGAAATTGAAAGCTTTGAAGGAGTTAGAAATTGAAGTTGTGGAGCTTAGGAGAAAGAATAAAGAGCTTCAACATGAAAAGCGTGAGTTAACTGTTAAATTGGATGCTGCTGAAGCCAAAATAGCCTCCCTCTCCAACATGACAGAGGTAAGTCGCACAGAAATCTCCTATGTATTGTATTCTGAACTATTGCAAATAGTTGGAAGCCTTTTAGTCTTAACTGTGTAAGAATTTGCGGAGTAGGAGCAACATAAGAAAATTGCAGACTCCTGAAAACTTACATTGTTGATGACATTCCCTTTACAATTCAGAAGCATGAACCCTTCACAAAAGAAAAACGAAAAGAAAAGGTCGACAAGCTAGCAACATGGTTTAGAAGATTTTCAGGGAATGCTGTGATACAGATTTTGGAAAATGATTTCGTAAGCTAAACAAATCGGTCCTAGGCTGTATGACCGGTAATAACATGCATGCTCTAGTTTGTAGTTTGTTCTTATATTTGATTCTTTTTTTCTGTCTTATGGTATCACAGACTGAAATTGCAGCCAGAGCAAGAGAAGAGGTCAATGCTTTAAAACATGCAAATGAAGATCTGCTAAAGCAAGTGGAAGGACTTCAGATGAACAGATTTAGTGAAGTTGAAGAGCTAGTGTACCTTCGTTGGGTCAATGCATGCTTGAGATATGAACTCCGTAATTACCAGACACCTGGAGGAAAAATATCCGCTCGTGATCTCAATAAAAATCTGAGCCCCAAGTCCCAAGAGAAGGCTAAAAGGTTACTATTAGAATATGCAGGGTCAGAGCGTGGGCAAGGCGACACAGATCTTGAAAGCAACTACTCTCATCCATCCTCTCCTGGAAGTGAGGATTTTGATAATGCTTCCATTGACAGTTCCAACAGTAGATATAGCAGTCTCAGTAAGAGACCTAGCTTAATCCAAAAGCTGAAGAAATGGGGCAAGAGCAAAGATGATTTAAGTGCTCTTTCATCACCAGCCAGATCCTTCTCTGGTGGCTCTCCAAGCAGGACTAGCTTGAGCCTCCGCAATCGGGGTCCATTAGAATCACTTATGTTAAGGAATGCAGGTGATGGTGTTGCAATCACAACTTTCGGTAAAATGGAGCAGGAATCCACTGATTCTCCGGATGCTTCCACTCTTCCCAACATTAGAACACAACCTTCTGGTGACTCTTTGAATTCTGTTGCAACATCATTCCACCTAATGTCTAAATCAGTAGATGGAACTCTAGAGGAAAAATATCCTGCTTATAAGGACCGCCATAAGTTGGCCACGGAGAGGGAGAAACAAATTAAGCGAAAAGCTGAACAAGCAAGGGCAGAGAGGTTTGGCGAGAAGTCGAACTTTGAGTCTAGAGCAAAGGCACCTGTAACTTTACCACCAAAACTTGCTCAAATAAAGGAGAAGATCGTTGTTTCTGGTGACACAAGTGAGCAATCCAATGACGATAAGACTGTAGACTCCCAAACCATAAGCAAGATGAAACTTGCTCACATTGAAAAGAGGGCCCCTAGGGTGCCTAGACCACCACCAAAGCCATCCAGTGGTGATTCTGCTGGCACAGATACTACTACAACAGGACAACTTCCTGCTCCACCTCCACTACCCGGTGCGCCGCCGCCGCCGCCGCCACCTCCTGGTGGACGACCACCTCCGGCTCCTCCTCCAGGCAGCCTACCTAGAGGGGCAGGCAGTGGTGATAAAGTTCACCGAGCTCCTGAACTTGTTGAATTTTATCAGACATTGATGAAACGTGAGTCAAAGAAGGAAACTTCAAGTTTGATTTCTACGACATCTAATACATCAGATGCTAGGAGCAACATGATCGGAGAGATTGAGAATAGATCGTCATTCCTGTTAGCTGTATGTTAAAGTTTTCATTTCCTTCCCTTTTTCTGCTTATCTTCAGATCAAGTGTAGGTGTTCTTTGACCAAACTTAACAACATGAGATCGTATGAAATCATACAGGTAAAAGCCGATGTAGAAATGCAAGGTGACTTCGTTCAGTCCTTGGCCACTGAAGTTCGAGCAGCTTCCTTCGCCAACATAGAAGACCTGGTGGCTTTTGTAAATTGGCTAGATGAGGAACTTTCCTTCTTGGTATGGAATAAAATATTCATGATTTGAAATGTGTATTTCTGTCAGAAGTATTGGTAATTTGAATTGGAAAGATCTTATTGCACAAAAGAGGCATGGCAGAAGATGCATCTGGGAACTAAACCATTGGTCTAAGACACTCGATTTTGCTCTCCATTGTCAGCTCTATTGTTTACCAGTCATTATGAAAGACTTAATGTCATTGCTTTAACTCATATTGTGGCAAGATGTACTACAATATATGAGCCTCATTATTCATTTTGTCCAACTGATTCACTAGAAATTGTCTGTCGAGTGTCTACTATATTTGCTGAATTATCTTTCTGCACTCTCTAGGTTGATGAACGAGCAGTTCTCAAACACTTTGATTGGCCTGAAGGGAAGGCTGATGCATTAAGAGAGGCAGCTTTTGAATACCAGGACCTAGTGAAGCTGGAGAAGCAGGTCACTTCCTTTGTTGATGATCCCAACCTTCCATGTGAAGCTGCTCTAAAGAAGATGTACAAATTGCTTGAAAAGTAAGTCAATTCAGATTCATTTAGTTTGATTTCTGAACCTAAATAGGATTATTCTTCTAGTTTTCCTTCAGGGTCATTTCAGTATTAATTAACAATCTTGTAGGATGGTAGAGATGCACTTTCTCTTGTCATATTCTGATTTGTTATTTCATTTTTTATTGTTCAGAGTGGAACAAAGCGTATATGCACTCTTACGTACAAGAGACATGGCTGTTTCACGATACAGAGAGTTTGGAATTCCAGTTAATTGGTTATTAGATTCTGGGATTGTTGGCAAGGTATGAACCATAACAATAAATTAATAGGTCTGGCTTGGTAATTCATGTAATTGTAGTTTTATACACGGAACTTCCACTTTGATAAACCTTATGTTACATGGAACATAGCTCAATAAGTGGCTTGTTGTTATGATGAATTGATGATGTAATCTTTTTCCTGCTATAAATGTAATGCAGATCAAGCTTTCATCTGTTCAACTGGCAAGGAAATATATGAAACGTGTAGCATCCGAACTTGATGCATTGAGTGGACCGGAGAAAGAACCAAACCGAGAGTTTATACTTCTGCAAGGGGTCCGTTTTGCTTTCCGTGTTCATCAGGTATTTAGCTTTGCACTTGGTTCCCTTGTTTAAGACGTCTAATCCTACAAATTACTTGTGCTGCTTCAAGTAATGCTGTTTGAAATGTTAAAACAAATGAGCGACTAAATTTCTTTTCTCCACCAGTTTGCGGGTGGTTTTGACGCGGAAAGCATGAAGGCTTTCGAAGAACTTAGGAGCCGCGTGCATACACAAACGGGAGACGAAAATAAGACACAAATGGGAGAAGAAGATAAGCCGGAGGCATGATAAATATACACTATTTTTGGCCTTAGTCTTTTCCTCGTTGCTCCACTGCTCTGTTGTATATTGCTTTTATACTACTACTCGACAATATTGCATTAGGAAATTACTCAATATAGATTGAATATTGTTCAATGAATTGCCAGAGTTACAGAGAAAGGAAAGATTAATATTACTACAAGAGTATTCATTTAAGGCTGGCGATGCAAGTCTCAAACACAAACAAAAAACTCGAACAAATATTGATCAATCGGATAAGAACTCTAAGACGTGTATCGAATCACTATCTTTAAGGTTCTATTCGCCCCGAGTTTATGTCGGTAGGTAAAGGAGTTACCGGCAAACAAACCTCAAGAATACGACGAAGCACAACGATTATCTGCATTTTGAATATTTTTGGTGCATGGACTCAATAGGATTTCTCCTACCACCTCTACTCGATTCAGTCGTAAACCGAACCAGAGATATTACTACTACAGATAAGAACAGTTACAAACTTAACCGGATGTCAAAATTAATCTTAAAATTCATAATTAAGCACATAAAGACTAAAGTATAAACAGTTCAAAGTATTGATTCATCTTGTACATTTTTATCGTATTTTATATCAAAGTATTCAAATTACTAAAATCTTTATATATCAATACAATTCAGATTGATCCATCTTGTACATTTCTATCTTTTTTATTTGATTCCTGATTGTATCATGAATGTTCTAATAATAATACAAATAAGTTTTTATTATTTTGGTGTATTTTCTCTCTATTCAATAAAATTAACTATTATTATTAATTAAAAAATTTTAAAATAATAGCCTCAAACATCCCAAACTATAAAATTTAATTTTATTTATAAAGAGAAAAACCAAAGTAACTATAAAATCTATGCAACTGAATATTTTTAATAAATTATTTATTAAATTTAATTTTAAAATTAGTACAAAAATGACCTGATTGGAATGATGTTGGTCGTTTGCGGAGATAATTAAAATATTCTAAAATCTAAAGACTGTTTTAAAATGTTATCTATAGTTTGAGGATGTCTCAGAAAATTAGACCAAAATAAATTAAGAAAACAAAGCAATATATATCGATAAAGAGCCGATATTAAGGTTAGGCAAAATCACAATTCCCGGTATCCGATTCAGAAGAGGAGAAGAAGAAGAAGAAGAAGAAGAAGCCAAAAACGAGAAGAAATTATGGTAAGCTAATCGTTTCTCTCTCTAACTTCCAATTAGATTAATAAAAAGAATTATGCTTTGTTTATTCTCGACAATTAGGGTTTTGTGTTATTGAACGGTTCGTTGTAGATCTTACAATCTCTAGATTGTGATAATGGTTTAGTTATATCGTTATGATTAATTTTATAATTAATTTTCTTGATTTCATTCATTACCTTTCCCAATTTCCGATTTATATTTCAGAATTGATCCGGTTATGTTGATTTCATGATTTTAACGTGGTTTAATTTCATATAGCTGAATAGAATTTATACAATTCCTCAAAAAATTGTCTTTTAGAGGTATGTTTCTAGGGAAATATATTTTAGGCTGATTGCTAATATAAATTGTTGTATTAACAAGTTATTTTATGGTGGCTTTGGATTAATGTCGTTAAGTTTTTCTGCTGTTCAGTATTTGTCTAAAGCCTTTTTTTTTCCTCCCTCCGTTGGCAAGTAATTAAAAAGGGTTAACCCACTTTCTTTGTGCTTCTGCAGTCTTCACTTGCAGCTGCTAGAGCAGATAACTTTTACTATCCTCCAGAATGGGATCCAAGTCAGGTATGCATAGTTTAGAATTATTTGCTTTCTGCATTTTTTGGTGGGTTTTAAGGAAATCTTCTCCCAAAGTCGGTTGTGATTTATGGCATTTCTATCTTTAAATTTTGACGCTGCTCTTTTTTTCAGGGTTCTTTGAACAAGTTTCATGGTCAACATGCTTTGCGAGAGAGGGCGAGGAAAATAGATCAAGGCATTTTGATTATAAGGTAAGATCACATTACTTTTGGAATTTTATGCGATCTCTTTTGTGAGTTTGTCTCAAATTTTGGCATCTTCAGAATAAATATATTAATGGGCTTCATTGTGGCTAATGATGAAATAGTAGGCTGAAAGAGCCTTTTTTCAGGTTAAGTTCTTTAGGCTTTCTTCACCGAATTCTGATAAGATTGGTTGGCAACCAGGCACTGGCTTGCCATTTTTCTTGACCCAAAATTCTTTAATTATTTGCTATACATAAGAAAGAAATATTTCTCTTTTTTTTTGGCAAAAAGAAACAAAAAGTTCCATACACCTCTTAGACTTATAGCTGAGATGATCTAGGCTTAAGGTGTGGCTTTATGGATTTATCTTAATGTTCAATGGTTCTAGCATGGAATTCGTATCTAGGAGATATTATACGAGCCTTATAACTTTATAAGTGACAGCAGACTTGTTTTGCTTTTACAGTATCCATGTCAAGATTACTTTTGGTGTGGAAAGTTTCTTTCTACATGCTATATGATTTTCATTTTCTTTTGCTTTAAGGTTCGAAATGCCTTTCAATATATGGTGCGGAGGATGCAATTCTATGATTGCGAAAGGTGTACGATTCAATGCTGAGAAAAAGCAAGTGGGAAATTATTATTCTACAAAGGTATCTTGTTTTTACCAATTTCATAAGCTACTTTATGATTTTCTGTGATTTGATTTTTGTTAATGGGGAATTATTCTGTTAATTAATTTTTGCTCATCACTGATTTGGTATTCCTAACAATTACTTGTTTCTTTCAGATATGGAGCTTTACCATGAAGTCTGCATGCTGCAAACATGAGATTGTCATTCAGACAGATCCAAAAAATTGCGAGTATGTGATCATTAGTGGGGCTCAGCGGAAAACTGAAGTGTTTGATGTTGAGGATGCTGAGACATTAGAACTCCCTGCTGATGAAGGTATGTAGTAAGTTACATGGATTTATTGATTTTTATAGGATAACTACTTTTAACTACAGGGTTGCCTTTGCTTGAAAACATAGTATTCTGGAACATTTTGCCCCGATGGCAATGAACAAACTTCTTTGGATGTTGGAATGAAATTCAATTATCAAATAAATAAATAACTTGACATAATGTGAATCTGTATAACTGCCAATCAAAAGCACGGATTGACTCACAGCCATGGTTCTGAATGAGGGTTAAGCCTATAGACCCGTGCATCTTGCTTACTGGGAATCAACTTTGCGTGGGTGTGTTGGTTTTTATGGTTAAATTTGTTCTGCAGAAAGAGGCAAGCTTGCAGATCCATTTTATCGTCTTGAACATCAGGAAGTAGATTTGCAGAAGAAGAAAGAAGCTGAGCCAGTGCTAGTTCGTCTTCAGCGCGTATCTGATGCCAGGCATTCAGATGACTATGCCCTCAACAAATCTCTACGTGCCAAACTTAGAGTATGTTACTAAGCTTAGATTTGTTTGTCAGTTACATATTGTTGTGTACTTGCTCCCTAATTTTACTTCTTTTCGTTCTCAGAGTCAGAAGAAAAGGGTTCTTGAAGAAGAATCTGCTTCAAGGAAAATGGGCCTAAGCATTCGACTCCTTCCAGCAAGCGAAGAAGATGGTGCCACTGCTGCTGGAGTCAAATTTTCTTCCAAGTTTGAGAGGAACAGGAAAGATAAAAGAGCATTGATTAAATCTGCTTCAATCTTACCCGGATCATCTGGGTCGTCCTCATCCAATAAGAAGAGGTTGGAGCTGGAATCCAAGAGAAGAAAAATCTGTGCAGCTGCAGCTTCCAACTTGCTGACAGGGGGATTCAAGCCATCGTCATGGTCACAAGATGCCGTGAAGAAGAGTGCTTCCTCCAATGCACTTAAATTCTAGCTCGAGTTTTGATGCTGCTGTTTCAGTTCACATATGAGATATCTGGGATGAATGGATTCCGATCTCTGGTGTTTCTTGTGTAAGATTCTGGTGGATCATGTATATAAGTATACATCTACTGCTAGTTAACTATGCTCTTTGGTCAATAACAAATCAGTTAGATGTCTTATAGATGTTGTCATGTTGAGAAATTGGAATGTATCGGATATTTTTGCTCCCACTTATACGTGTATCGTTTCGTTTGAGTTTATATAAATATCATGCCACTTAATTCACTGGGCAACACTCCTGGAACCTGTTGTTTACTCTTTTATCTTTGGCAGTCGGCCAAACTTTGCTTCCAATTCACCTAAATCATCTGATTCTGTTTGCAAATGGCAATAAATCTCCACGACAGCACATGGCTCTGTATGCATAAAATACAGAAATAGATTAATTATGCAATACACTAGTGAAAGTGGATGGATTATACGGTAATCCCAAAGTGGAAAAAAGTACATATACCGGGGATGTGTAGTTAAAGTGAAATGGATTATATGTTAATCCCAAAGAATAAAAAGATGAACATTGCGGTCGCAGTAGTGCTATTGCTGCTGCTGCTGCTGATCGGTAGTACAGCAGCAGAGACTGATCATCAAGAGGCTTAAATTCCGGCTCAGAATACACCTTAACTATTACTATAAATAAATATACATACATGCCACTCTTAACTATACTTGTAAAAGTATATGCCGCAGTATAAGTTGTAAGATCTTCCTATCTCACCAGTCTCAGACTTCTCAGTTATGTTCTGTTTCATTGTTTTTATAGCATCCCACTTTCCAAATTCACTTTTTCTTTCTGCAATATCAAGGGGATTCATTTGATGATGAGCATTGAGCTTTGAGAAACTAGTTTATACATATATATATATACATACATATACCGTACTTGGCTTTAATTTGTAGGCCATGGTTTATGTTCATCTTTTTTGCAGTCTATAACACCTAACACTGCAATAAGATCACGCAAAACTGACTCAAAAAACTCACAAAATCCAAGGTAACTAATCCCTTATAAAATAATACTACTAATACACATGCATTAAACATAACATTTTCCCACTGTCTCTGCCTGCCATATGTTTCAAATCTTCCATCATATTTTTCCCTTTTAATATGTCACTGTCAGTACAAACACCATATCTCATATATATATATAACCCTATACTCTGCCATTTCTTTAATTTCTTTCGCTTGCTTTCCACCTTCTTATACATATTGTCTACATTATTGTACTCGTTAAGAAGTGTTTCTCATTGCAGGAGTCTCTTTTTCAGGTTTGTCGCTAATTATAGTATTTATTTCCTCTGTATGGTCTCTTTCGTTGGCTTTTCTTTTCTTTGAGCTCTCATCGTTTTCTTTTCTTCATGTTTCGTCTACTTTGGGTCTTGTTAGAGACACGCCATTGCAGAAAGTAGACCAAGCATTTTCAGGTCAGTTCATCTTCTTTGATTGTTGTCTCTTCTGCCTCTGTAAGTTTGTTTTCGAGCACGCATTTACATGTTGTAGTTAGAGATAGATCCAACACAGAGAGAAATGGTATCATAAAGTGAGTGCTGCTGGTTTATTATTCAAGCAAACATATCTGGCAGCTGCCACCCCATATCTTTGCTTTTGCATTCTTTTCTTTTTACACGATTTGCATGAAAACGTTAGCCTCTCGGATTCAGACAATCGTGTTGCTGGTATTGCTGCATGCATGTATAGTTGACACATCGACTGTCGTACCCACCACATCTCCACACCCCATTAGGGTCCCACGGTGTTGGATAAATGTTACTACAAAACAACAAGGGAGGGGAGAATGAATGGCATAAATATCTTTCAGAGGATATTTACCCACTCAATGTGGGATAACCATCTTTTGTATTACCAACACCACGGTAGATGATGCATCTATTCCATAGGATCACACATTCAAAACAATGGATCAATGCATGCAATGTCATTGGATGAACCGTTCGTATAATGTTCGTTTATTAAGTTAAATAAACGAATATAAAAAAAATATGTTCATCTAATAAACGAACGAATATGAACATAGATGTGCTCGGCTCATTTATGTTTATTAACAAGCTCGTTTATTGACTCGTTTACCCAGTTTCCCTTTTCCTTTTATTTTTATTTTTATATTTTAAATATTGGTGAAGGTATGGACTAAATTGAACACGGGTAAACTTTGGAGTTCAAGCTGTGAAATCCAAGGAGCTTAAAGACTAGTAGTGTAATTTTACTATTTTGGCGAACATATAAACAAACATGTTACCCACATATAAACTAACATAGTAACATGTTCACGAAAGTTAAACGAACATGTTCATGGATTATAAATAAACGAATACAAACACTTTCAAAAATAAATAAATAAAAACACGAACATAATATTGCTCATTCAAACTCACTTCATTAAAGAATAATAGTCCACTCTACGAACAATGAGATAGAGAATCCATTAAAAGAAGCAACTAAAGTTGTTGACTTGTGGTACTGTTTTACTTTTAACGATTAACTGTTGATGAACTACAGTTGCTTTCATTACTCTCTGTCTGTTGTTGCCCCGCTACTTCTACATTTTTTTCGGTTAAATAAAAATATATTACATTTTCGTGTCGAAATTTAAGCGCATACAAAATAAATATCTTTATTTAGTAGGCTAATTAGTAGATCTCCTGCTACATGTACATTCATTAATTCGTTTCCCTTGAACCTTTGTTTTATCCTAAATAAATACACAAATTAAATCATAGTCTTAAAGAGATAAACAGTGATCAGCATTGTTATATACCCTTTTATATGCTAAATTATTGGTTGAGTAATCATTAGGCTTTCAACCTTACCCGTTATTCATCAATTATGATTATACAGTAGTATATGTTTATAAAATTATTTTAATTTTGATCCATATTCTATCTTTTAATAATTGTTATTTGAATGTGTATAATTCATAATTGTATGTGTATTACAAATAATGAAAGAAAATATTTTTATATGAATAATTATTCTATATATTAATGGTAATTTTTTCATAAACGACATTTTAAGTTATTCTCGTATTTTATTTGAATGTCTTAAATTTTAAAATCTAAAATATTAATCTCTAAATTGAAAATAGAACGCATAACATTGTAAAATCTACTTCCCACAAATAATGTCCCTTATTGACTTTTAAAAGTCAAATTTTGTAAACTTTAACTATAATTATATTAAATATTTTAAATAATTAAATTTTATAAAATATATATTTAAAATCTACTTGGTTAGAGGTTTTTAAAATATATTTTTTTATATTTTTATCAATAATAAATTTTAAATAATTACGAGTCAAAGTTAAAAAAAATTAACCTAAAAAAAATTAATAAGAGACATTATTTCTGAGACAAGGGAGTAAAATACTAGTCTCTAAATTTTTTCCACCGCTACACATGAAATGTTTTGCTTTTATTATATTTATAAAAATAATTTAATAGTATAACTTTTTTCACATATAACATTTCAAATATTTATTAAATTTTGCACACATACATTTACCAATCTTACTCACAAGTGGAGCCTAAAAGATTATAGCTCTCTTATGATTGTGCGCTGGTGAAATTATACAGTTAGTCCTCATAGTTAATGAAACTTGAGATTTAGTTCTTGTATTTACAAAGTTAAAAAATTTCACAGTTAGTCCTCATAGATAATGAAACTTGAGATTTAGTTCTTCTATTTAAAAAGTTAATAAAATTATATTTTCTATTTTAAAGTTATGATTTAATTGTTGACATTGTAATATAATTTTCTACCAATATTTGTCATTGATTCACCCATGCAATCATACTGATTTCAAAAGCAAATCATTATGAACTCAATTAATATTTGACGACAAGATTACACTAGGATTTTCAAATTAAAACATTAAGATGATTTAATTTATAATATTTTAAGTAGAGGAACTAGACCTAAAATTTTGTCAATTTACATACACTAAAAGTGTAGTTTTACCTTGTGGATAATTGTCACACATATGGGCTTGGTAGTATTTTAATTAAAATATAGATATGGTCACCAACAAGTGTTGGGTATTGTAGTAAGATTATATTAATTTGAGTACCTTTTCATTTAGGTTAAAAACTGGTTAGTCTCTTGTCATCTTAATCGGTCTAGACTTAAAATAAATATTTTTTTGTTAATTCATTTATTTAACTGGTTTTGAATTAAATTGATCGATAACCTAATTTAAAAAAATTAACCGTTAACTGATCAAACACCTAATTAACCGAATTAAATTTAGATTCAGTCGGTTAATTATGTTTTAATCGAACAATGAACAACCTAACTATAAGAAGGGCTACCGAATATATTGAGAAATTTGTTTGAAGCCCTTCAAATGTTATGAAAATTTTATTTAATCCTACTATATTAAACCTTATAGTTTTAATTAAACCCCTTGAACTTTTTAAAACTTTCATTTAATCCCTTAAAACTTTTGAATATTTTAATAAGACCTTTTAAAATTTTCAATTAGGTTGGATTTCAAAACTCTATTATCAAGATCCGGTGAGGTTGCCCGAGGGGGCCCATAGGAAATATCACAACAGTGCGAGCATCACTGCTCCAAACAAGCCCAAGACATGGGGAATATTAGGCATGTTCATCAATCAAGGAGAAAATGGTTCAACTACTCGTCCATTTCATATTTGACTTTATAAATTCGGAACTTAATATTATTTATTAAGAGTATTATTTAAAAAATAATTAAACTTTTCAAGATATTTATAGCCTAATAATCCGGGAAATGATTTTTTTCAAAAATTTCACAAAATTATAATTTTTCAAAATTTTGAAGAGTCTAATAATTTTTAAAAAAAAAATCAAAAAGTCCAATGAAAGGGGGTCATGACCCCGTGTCCCACTATGTTCGGACAAAAATCACATGTCCCCTTTTCGATATTCTTTTTTATGTTCTAACAATAAAAAGTTATAGTATAAGCTCTAATCCTAAATTATAAATCTTAAACTTTAAATTCTAAAAATACATTATACTCCTAATTCACTAAACTCTAACCCTAAAACATAATATTAAACCTTAACCCTAAACTTAGTTTTCTTAATGTGGGGCTGAAAACGGCACCAGACTTCTATTCACTATGTTCCGCCTCGGAATGTAGCACACCATTTTTATGCATCATCATCACCCATAAACACAGAAACAAGTATTTTTATCTTATTCATTTTTCCTTTTTCATATGTGTGAATTTACAAAGACGGTCGTATATGGCTGTTTTGATTGACGAGGACAAGGTATTCATGTAGCATTTAAGTTTTAACCCATCTGGCGGCTGCCGGTCGCGGGAACAACGGTTGAGGAGACTAGAGGATGGTTTATGAATATGTTAATTTGTTTTCTTCCAGGGTTTTGGAGATACGTAGTTATCAGCATTGGTTGGCAGATAACATTACAACCCCTCTCGCCCCAACAAAGGTAATCTTCTTTGCCGAGGTGTGTTATCCTTTTAATTGACTACTCCAGATCGAATATTATACATATTCACTGTAGAGTCGATCCTCTTAATCTAATTCGTCCCATGGTGAATATTGTTTGTTTTCTGTTCATGTTTTCTTTTGTGTTTAACCAACTATCACAAGGAGCTTGATATTGAAAAACAGAAGCACAATGCATGGTGAGACGAATGCATTTGAAATCACATTAAAAAAACCAGTCACAAAAGCTTGTCATTCTTCCTTCTGGCTTGTACATAAACATTCAGAAAGAGTGCATATGTTGAAACTTCTGCATTTAGTTTCTACTCTTCAGACTTGTACAAAGCTTTAACTCCTTTAGCAAAACAGTTTGTTGGTAGTAATGAAGTGTTGGGTAATTAGCAAAATAAATGCATACACGCCTTGCAGTCTTCAATGGTATTGATGCATATGTTCCTCAACCCAGCCAACCAAATTAAGCTTCTTCCAATGCCTTTGCAATGTCCTCATATGCTTTCTTGCCATGCCTATTTATGCATGGTTTCTGCTCTCTTTTTTTTTTTTTTTCCTTCTTTCTTTTTACATTTTAGAAGAACGCCATATTTATGCATGGATTCTGTGATCTTATAGGTTATAAGTGCAATACGTTTACAGCTAAAGATCAACAAAATAAGACTACAAGCAGTTGGTCTGTGGACCAAAGAAATAAAGTTGGAGCAGAAAGACCATTAAGTTTGTCAGACATGACGGTAAGGAAATAAAACTTTTCTGATTAACTGTACTCATAATATTTGGGTGAAGAAAGAAAGAATCTGCAGTTGATATTGCATGTTATGGTAAGAATGTCTACCAAAATATAGTCCAACACTATAAGTCACCTCGGGGTATTCTAACTTATTAAGGAGTTCAGAATAAATGTAAGGAAATATGAAGTTTCACAGAAACAGTTTTCCGTTTTCCTGATTTGTTCATGTGTTCTTGATACTGTAACATTACATTTATTATTGCAGGTTTACCATCTAATTACCTCTGTTGTTTTCTATATCTAATGAATAGGTATAGTCAAAATCTCAGCATTAATCTGTTGCATCATCCTGTATATTGTTACTAAGAGAGAATTCATCAGGATAAAAGAAGATAACTTTGAGAAATATAAATATTTCTTTCTGATATCACCTAACAGCATGTGCATATACTTGTTGCCATATGTAATTGAGATGGTGAGAACTACATTTATAAGTAACCTTGCACTGCACGGAATCTCCAAGAACTTTTGGTGATTCCAATGTCTTGGCCATAGCTATCATGAGGTGCTTTAGAATAAATTAGCTCTATATATAGGGAAAGAAAGTGAAGAATCCCACGGCTCTTTTTAAGCCTAGCTAGTTAAGGAACAGATTAAGTCCTTATTAGGCTTCTAGCTAGCTAATGCAAAACATGCAAAAACACACCAAAAACCTCAATCACTCCTTTCCATCAATGATTATTTATATTTACTTTCCTCCCCCATTTCACCCTAAATCATATACATAAACATATAATATGAACATCTATCTTCCTCACCAGTCAGAAATGCTAGAATGACAAACCACAAAGTCAAATTCTGATAGATTTGATAGAAGAAATACAACAATATTCAATCCATTCCACCATTTACTTAGCAGAAAGGATTCATCACTCAAAAATCTAATTCAAGATAGATGGAGGAACATTTTTTTGTTTAACAGGATTAGGAAATATAGGAAGGGTTTATCAAACAATATTGGTTAGTAAAAATTGTGGAATTTGCTGGCAACAGCAAGATTTTCTTGGTAATCTGAGGTGGATATGAGAAATGAAGTAGGGTTTCTTCCTTCATGGGCATTTGAGGGGCTTATCAAGTCTGAATTATGGTTCATTATACTAGGGTTTTGTTCTTGGGTATTACCTGTTGAGTCCTTGATGCTTGTCATTGCACAATAACTGTATTGGGTCCTCTCATTGCTCATGCTCCAATTCCCTGAAAAAACTGGACAAGTTTCCGACCCTGTGATTCCCAGAAATCTCTCGATGGTTCTCACATAATCCATTTGATGTTCTTCCTCGGTCACCACCTTCAGACTATTGTTTGTTTCAGTAGAGGGACCTAACTGCAATCGTTTCAATTCATTAGGGTTCGTCTCATCTGAACAGATGTTTGTTTTCTCAAGCCCTTTCATCTTCATTTTCTCTCTAGTTCTCTCCCTTGCTCTTGCCCTCGCCTTGTCCCTGGATTCTCTCGGCACAATATTGAATGAAACTTTACGTGGTTTTCTTTCCTTGGTCACTCTAGCTGTAGCCGTACTTCTCATAGATTCACCTCCTGCTACAACACCTTGCTGGTCATGAGTCTCTTGACACTTGGCTGCTGATACCACTTCGCTTTCAGAGGTAGATGACACGCTCTTTCCGCCACCAGTACTACAACCGTGCCTCGGTGCTGCTGAGAGATTCTCCGTGAGTTCCTTGATGGCAGCCTTGGATTTAGAGAAGAGCCATTCGATAGTTTTGCTCGCCTTGTCGAACCCCAACATGTCTTGAAGATCAAAAAACTTGCGGGCAATTTGAAGTGACAACCTCATGCGCCGATCTCTCGGACCATGAGCGGTATAGATCTTGCTGTGCCTGTCTTTCTTCCCTGTTCTATTCCGAGGAATCCCCTTCTTTGCACAGCTACCGGTGCTTCTCTTCCGGTTGGTCGACACCTTTTTGGTCTCCTTAATCGGATAAGCCGCGTTGATCTCGGAATCCGGCGGTGCCAAGTTGCTAGTACAAGACCCCAATATCTGTTGCTGTGATTGGGATAGAAGATGACTCATAAACAACCCATCATCATCATAATCGTTATCAAAAAAGGATGCATGAAACTGTAAGAAAGGAGGGGTATGAATATGATCCTCCAGTGCAGAACCTGCAGGGTGTTTATCGCCTGAAAAAGAGCTTCCAGGCATGACATGGGGGTTGTAAGTACCGTTGCTTGAAGGAAACATAGGCGCAAAATTGAAATACTTCCGCAAGTAGAAGGTATTTATTTGAGACAAAAGGAAAGGGAAGAAAAGGGGAAGCTTGAAAAGGAAAAGAAGGGGAACAGTGGAAGTGAGTGGAGACAGAGAAGGGATGAGTTGATAAATGTTAAAATGAATATGAAGTTAGTAGGAAGCCCCAAGTTCCGGCATTGTGACACTTCACGTGGGTGTGGGTTAGTTGCTTGACAGCAACACCTCATATTTCTCTCTTATCTTTCATCATTTCAGAATCAGATAGAAAGGTTGAAGATGCTGAGAGGAAAGAGTATCAGAACTAACACCAGAGAAAGAGAGTGAACATGGCCTCCTCTAGTAAAACCTAGGTTAGCTAGCTAGGGCTACGATAAAGCAAAACAAGAAAAAGAAGAGGCATATTTTAGGCTAAAATATTCCTCTTATAAATAAAAATTATTAGTCAAATAATGATGAATAATTTAAAAATAACTTGAGTTTAAAAAAAAGAGAAAAATGACCAAAATTAATATTAGCTTACTAACTATTTCCATCAGGAAAGAATCATTTTAGCCTATTATAAAATCAACATTGAGCATTATAATGTTTTAGGAAAAAAAATAAAATGATTATTCACTCAAAAGATAATTTTTTTTGCATTATGCTACAGGAAAAAAACAAGGACAATAATTAATTATAGTGAGGGCATATGATATGAATGTACAATGTAGGGGGGGGGGGGTGTAGAGTCTGCTTTTACAGCCCATGAATGTGCATTTGCAAAGGGGACTTTGTTTGACTGGAAGACCAAATGTCGCTTTCAAGGTTTCATTTCTGTCTGACTAGTGTCCACGCCCTTCGTTGATCATTGGGATCCTTTTCCTTTCATTTTTCTTTCTCATTAATCTACCTCCTAATTATTTCCAAATCAAATCACTCTATTCCATGACCTAATTTTTATAATTATGTCCAATTATGCATGAAGCTCATAACCTATCTGTTTGAGCCGAATTTAAGTATCTGTAGCAGTAACGAAATCTGGTCCATTTTATATATTTATAGATGCAGAAAGCCAGAAACTTATCAAGTCATGTGGCAATTAAGTTGCCGTGCTCATTTTTCTTGCAAACTATTTGCAGTTGCAGCTTTGGCTTTGTACATATGCAGGGTGCAGGTTTCAGTGAGGAAAAAAGAAGAGTTTGATTATTTAATTTCCACCAAATATATACATATAAAATGTCTGCATGGCTAGCTAGTAGTAGAGTAGTACAACCCTGTATCCATATCAGAAAGAGAGTTTCTGAAAACCCTAATGCACATGGGCTGGTACTTAAACATATATAATTTCCATCTGAACAGCTTCCTGATCTGCTGTACACTTTCTTATGTGTAAACTTCACATCTTAATTCATTTATTTTCATTTCTACATGAATTTGTTCACTCAAAATCAAATGCGTTGCCACTTGTCTGGTTTGCAGACGCTCTCAAATAATGGGACACCGGCTTGGTTACTCATAACAAGAGATAAGTAATTAAGTGTCAGGGAATAAACTAGTTTGTCAACAAAAGCAACAAAAGAAAATCTACAGTTTTGAAATTCGGATACTCACCCTAATCATTTATTTTTACATCCCACCACTAATCCTGCCTATACTTATATATAGTACTAGTAGTTCTCTTTGTTTAGATTGAATTTGAAGATTACTTATAATAGACCACCTGCTTTTTGGTGGGTTTTTTTTTCATATTGCCTACTGTCACACAAGATTGTTTCCCAAAAGCAAAACAAAAGTGATGCCCCGTAAAATGCAAATGATGTTTCTCCTTTGTATCACGGTTAAGATGCGTCGATGGTGAGAATGCGATGGTGGTGGTTTTGAGCGGTTTATCTTTCTGGTCTAGATGGAGAGCCACGACAAGTGGAAGTTATGATGGTTTGGTAGTGTAGACCTGCCGGATAGTAGAACCAGCTGGTGAGTCAATCATCATGTCAATAGTACTATAGTTCCCTGCGGAGGTACAATAAGAAGTAATGCATGTCTTGAAGAATTAACAAGCAAAGAAGAATATGGGTAACTGTATATACATATGTGTGTGTGGATTTGGCCATGTCTTTGATCGTGTCGTTTGTTTTAGTATTATTTAGCCTGGTTTCTGTCCTTTTTACCCCACCATGACAGGGAGGTGGCCCTTTCTTAGATTGTGGAATTCGACGGTAATTGAATGAGACTGAACAGAAGATGAAGAATAACCTGATCAAAAGATTACTGCCCGGCCTTTTTCGACGATTGCAATAACTCATCAGTTCGTGCGCCTGTTATTTCCCCGTCATCAGATGTCTACTTGCCATTACACATGAACACTTGCTTGTAGCTTTTACGCGCACTTCTACCAATGATAAGCCAAGCAGCAAAGCAACCAAGCAAACCATTTTGTTTGGCTTATTGAATGACAAAAACAATACACACATATAACTACATTATATGCACAAATATCGGCCAGATTTTGTCTTTTCTTATGCTCAAAGTTTGACAATCAAGGCAATCTTCCATTGATAGATGACCGGTCACCGAGTCCTTTACGAGGAGCTCATCTTCCACCGTCTACCGTGTTTCCCGCCGACGTAATCACTTTTTTTTTAACCACACAGGCAGAGATTGTACACTCAGTGCCAAACCAACCACCCAATATTTCACTAGTCTTTGTTGATATAGTACGTATAGAGAGATTCTCTTTCAAAAAGGAATAGGATAGGCATCAACTTGCAGCTGGGAGAGAGCAATTTATTCTCAGATTATCTACAATTAGTAAAAAAGGAAAATGGTACATAATGCTATGATGTTCATGCTAGCTAGCTTTTTATTAGCTTTAATGGGAATATAATTCTTCTCCAATTTCCCAGGGCATAGGTAGCAAGTATTCTAAATGCCCTGCACTGCTCAGTGTGATTTTCATGTATGGGGAACGCTTTAACTCGGATCGATACATTCCAAATTACCCTCAGTCAAAAATTCGGAGGGAGCGAGGGTTACAAGTAGGGGAAAAATGATTTTATGTTTGAGGTCCGAACTGTTAGGAAGTTATATTAAAAATTTAGGATTAAAAATTTTATGTTCTTTTTCTGTGCACCTATTTATACTCCACACTAAAAATTATAATTGGAATTTAAGATTAGGGTTTAGGGAATTTGGGGTATGTCTATTTTTTAGGATATAACGTTTAGGATTTAGAATTTAGGGTTAGGACTTAAAATTTATTTTTTTTAGTATTTATAGTGTTGAAGCATAGAAGGAGCACCGAAAAAGGCAAAAAATTCCTATCAGCATTCATCAATATGGACGGTTTACATACATCAGCCATTATAATGTATATCAGCATTTCTAGCCGCTAGCTAGCTAATAGTACTTCATAAATGTCGGTCAAATTGTGCTTCAGATTGATTGAGACTATATCTTTCGAATAAACTGGATTCCAATTTTAAAGTATCAGTCAATTGTAGCTTAGAAGAAGTACATGTTTAACAGCAAGTGTGTTGGCTTGAACTTCTTGTCGTTCAAAGTGATATCAGGAGCTAAATGTTTCATTTTTGCTATGAAAAAAACGGATTTTGAGCTGGAAAAGTAGTTCTCAAATTGTCACAACAAACCATTAGAATTGGAGCACCGAAAATAGTCAGAAGATTTTATACTTAATATTAGAAAAATTAAATTCTAAGACCTAACACTAATTTATAAATTATAAACCTTAAACTCTAAAAATACACTATATTCTAAATTTTCTAAACTCTAACCTTAAACTTTAATCTTAAACAGGAAATGTAACATCAGGCCGAGTATTTCCTTTTGCCACAAATTAAGTTATCACAATCTAGTTGTCAAAAACTGAAGTTTTCCAATTTGGGCCTTAAGTAGCAGCGACAGTGTTTTCACTACCATGGATTGAATGGTCACGATCGAACGTTACCTGACGGGCAAAGGCCAAGCATGGCCCAGCAGTGCTCAACCTTTACAAGTACCCAAAGTTGGCATAATCAACCCAGGCCTCAATCTCAACTTTCAATGTTATTTCCTAATGGTAAGATGATTTCTCTTGTCTTGGGCTCTATCTCATATAATTGATTTTGTCAGGCCACTATACTTTCATACGACTACTACTACAACAACAACAATAATAATATATGAAATATGATCCATTTGTATAAAGTATAAATTAAAAAAAAATTATACTGAATTTGGACCATAAGTGTAAATTATGTTTAAGATTATTCACCTCTCTTCTTTTCTTCTTAAAAATATCTTTATTTTTTACTTCTAATCTCAGACATCAATTTACTCTTATCCAATTATTTAAAATCAATATAATTGGATCATACCTCAATACATACATACACATTTCAAAAGAATAATATTGATGGTGTCTTTTTCTTTTACAAATCCTAAATCTAATCTTAATCCTACTTAGAGGGGAGGGGAAGAAATGGAAGTGTTCATAATGAATTTAAAACTCATAACTTAAGAGGATATGAAAAAACAAAAATGAGTAGTTTGGCCAACTGGCCAAATATGCTTGCCCAATAACGATGGTGTCTTGAATATGTAAGAAAGCAAGTTTAAATTAATTGAATAATTGGTTTGAAGAAGAGCCTGCTCAAGTTTACTGTATTCATTATACATAATTTTTTACAATTATTATAAATGAAATGAGAATGGTGTGTCCAATCATGAAGTCTTGATAAGCAAGGGTTATCTCTTCTCTTATTTTTATTATTTACGTCTGTCTGGCATGTTATTTATGTATCATATTAACAACTTTAAAGCGTGCTGCCATTCATCCAAGTGTTGTTTTTTTTTTTAACTAAGAAATTATTATTATTACTATTACAAATGCCAATGATGAATATACATGTGACGGGTCTAACAAGGCTCCTAGCGTTTTGTTCGAGCATAGATATCATGCATGCATGCACTCACTTCTATCTTAATTATGACTATTACGCATTATCAAAATTATATATAATAATTAAAAATAATACATTCCACCTTTCCAGTTTTTAATTTAAATATAAATGCAGGCTGAGTAATGAAGTATTATCTGATGCGGTTGTTCCTCTAAACTCGATCGTGTCAAATTTAACATTTATAGTTACGACACTTGACCTCCGTGATTAAAAGTAATATATTATATTATTATTTTTCTGACCAATTCCGGTTATTTTGTTTTATTTTTTCCAACGTATTATACATAGTGGAGCCGAGTTGTTTAACTGAACAGAAACGGATGAAGTCGAAAAATTTATATTACGATATCAATAATTATTAGAGTAGTGCTAATATAATTTGTAAAGTGATGTTAATTTTATTTTTTTAATTTTATTTATATTACGGTTGCAGTGTTTCCCAAATACGAAAGTGGAATTTCTTGCTCCTCATTGCTCTGATCATAGCCCAAGCTATGTGGTGGTTGATTCTCCTTTGTTCCGTCCACCTAGGCCTTTTAAATTTTTTCAGTTTTGGACTGATCATCCTGGGTTTTACAGCATTGTGGAAAATTCATGGAAACAGCCAGCTGAGGGGCATCCTTTGCAGATTTTGTTTATGAAATTAAAAAGATTGAAGGAACCATTAAGGAAATTGAATCGAGATTCTTTGGGGGCTTGCCAGATAGGGTTATTGAATTGCAAAAGGCACTTGAAGGTATTCAGTTTCAGAGTCAATCTTGTCCTACTCCTGATATTATTGCTCGGGAAAAGCAGCTCTCTTTGGAGCTTCATGAATTACTTAAGGCTGAAGAGAAATTCTTGAAGCAAAAGTCTCGGATCCAATTCATTAAGGAAGGGGACAATAACTCTGCTTATTTTTTTTCAGACAAGTTAAGGCTAGGCAGTCTTTGAATACCATCCAATCTATCCATGACCTGCATGGGCGAAAGTTGGATACTTTTGGGAGTATATCCAATGAATTGATACGATACTTTACTGAGGCTTTGGGAGGTGTTGATTTGAATGTGACTAATTTTTCTGATGAGTTATTGAAAGAGATCATGGCAGGGAATGTTACTCGAGATATGCAGTCTCAGTTGGTTGCGCCTGTAACCTCTAAGGAAATTCAGGGATGTGTTGTTCTCCATGAATGGGAATAAGGCCCCTGGCCCTGATGGCTATCCTGCAAGCTTCTTCAAGTCATGCTGGAGGATCGTGGGTGAGGACTTCATAAGGGCAGTTAAGTACTTCTTTTTGACTAGTTTATTGCCTACTGGTTTTAATGCAACTATACTTACTCTTGTCCCTAAGGTTCCTGCTCCTTGTTATGCTACTGATTTTTGGCCTATCTCCTGTTACATGACTGTTTATAAATGTATTACTAAAATCCTAGCAAATAGGCTAAAGTTGTGGTTGCCTGAATGGATTTTACCTAATCAGAATGCATTTCTGTCTGGTAGAGATTTGGTGGATAATGTTCTATTAGCTCAGGAACTTGTAGCTGGATATGGTAGAAAACATCTCTCTGCTCGTTGTGCCTTAAAGGTTGACCTTAGGAAGGCGTTTGATTCTTTGCATTATGAGTTTATTTTCCAGATATTTTGAGTTCTAAATTTTCCTGCACAGTTTATTGGTTGGTGCATGCTTGTATTTCTCGTTCTAAGTTTTCCATTGGCTTGAATGGTGGCTTGGTTGGTTTTGTTCCTGGGACTAAAGGTGTTCGACAGGGTGATCCCTTATCACCCTATATTTTTATCATGGTCATGAATGTCCTATCTCGTTTATTGAACTTGGCGGGTGAGTATAGTGTTCTTGCCTTTCATCCTCGTTGCAAGAGGATTGGGCTTACACATATATATTTTGCTGACGATCTCCTTGTGTTCACCAAAGGCACTGTTAAAGATATGATGGGAGTTAAAAATGTTATGGAACTGTTTTATAAGATGTCTGGCTTGATGATGAACACTTCAAAAAGTGAATTCTATAGTGCTGGGCTTGATTCCGATGAGATAAGAGTTGTTTCAGACCAAACTAGTTTTAGGGCTGGCTCTCTCCCGGTTCGATATCTGGGAGTCCCCTTGGTAACTAGAAGCTTGTTTGTTGGAGATTGCGAGGGGCTGGTGAGTAAAATGGTTCAGAAGATTCGATCATGGCCATCTAAATGTCTCTCATTTGCTGGCAGGCTGCAGCTCATACAGTCCGTGTTGTTTAGTATCCAAAACTTTTGGTGTGGAGCCTTTATTCTGCCTACCAAAGTGTTGAGAAGATTGAAAGCTTATGTAATGCCTATCTTTGGAAGGGTTTAGAGGGAACAGCTAGGGGGCTCATGTTAGTTGGAACAGTATTTGTCACCCAAAGTGTGAGGGAGGCCTTGGGGTCAAAAACATCTTTGTGTGGAATCGTGCTTGTATGATGAGATGTCTGTGGCTCCTCTTTGCTCGTTCTGGTTCTTTATGGGTAGCGTGGATTGAGAAATATGTTCTAAAGTGGGTTCCGGTTTGACAAGCCATTGGAAAAAATGCTTATAGTTGGGCTTGGAAGAAGATTTTGAAGTTACGAGATGACTATGCTTTGGTGGGGAACCTTGATGGTGGTTTCAAAGCAAGACTGGTTTGGGAGGCTCTTCAGCATAAAAATGAGCGTGTACTATGGTTCAGGATTATTTGGGGAGGGCAATCTATTCTTAGGCACTCCTTTGTGGCCTGGCTTGCGTTTCTAGATAGATTACCTACGAAAGATAGGATGGTGCGTTGGGGAATTTAGGTGGATTTGACTTGTCTATTATGCTATGCTGATCATGAGAGCAGAAATCACCTATTTGCTGCTTGTGATTTCTCTCGGTTAGTATGGCTTAAGGCGCTTCGGGTTTGTCATGTGGAGGCATAGTGGGGAAACTGGCTCAATATGGAGCGATGGGTTCAAGTGCAGGGAAAAGAAAAAACCTTGCTGGCACTACTTGTTCGATTGATATGGTGTGGATTTTTGTATCACATATGGCATGAACGCAATTGTAGATTGCATGGTGGTTCTCCCAGGAGAGTGGATGTTGTTACCTCTTTGATAAGGAGGGATGTTCGTATGAAGTTAGTTGGTTATACAAAATTTGCTCAGTCCTCAACTGCTCTTGCTACTGAATGGGGCTTAATTTCTTAACTTTTGTTATTAATTAGTTTTGTTTATATATAGTTTTTTCTTTTGTTTGGATTGGGTTGTATATGGATGGTTCTTTGGATGAATAAGAAAATCTCATTTATCCAAAAAAATATTTAAAAAATTATGTCAAATGACATCTTGTTCTCCGAGGTGGCTTCACACCTGTGTAGACAACGCTTCAAACCCTAACCAATTAACTCATTTGAAGAGCACCTTATTCATCTAAGTCCACTTAAGTTTTGTTCCTTTTAAATTTTGGATTCAATACGCATTAGATTAATGTTCATTTTAAAGATAGACGACTTTGCCTCTCCTATTATCTAATCCTAATTATGTCCTTGGTTAACAATACTTCTTAAAAACAAATTAATTGGTTTAGGTCCCTTCGAAGTCCCTCGAATTTACAAAAATAAGTTGGAGGCCCCATTATGTAATTGTAAATGTTAAATCACATTAGAGGGGGGGGGGACAATGAAAGGATTCTAATGATAAAATAGTTTTAGATCATAATTGCCTACTAACAATGGTTTGATAGTTTGGGATTATGTGATTTAGAGACAGAATTAAAAAGAAAGCTAGTTATAGTGGGACTCACTTTCGGTTTAGGAAAGAGATTAATGAATAAACAGATAGAAAGAAAGAAATATGAATGTTACTGAAAGAGACGTATTGATGAGGGTGGGAAAATGCAGAAAGCCCACTGTCCCACTTTGAGGACACATTCCATGGGAATTTGGGGTATTACTTTTGACTCTTCTCCTCTACTTACAAGCAAAAAAATATACCCAAAAGAACTGCCTCCAGCGGCAGCCAGATACAGGCAATTAATACAATTTCTTAATCCATATCATGAAACCATGCCCCATTTCTTCATTGAATGGGACAACTCGGCCATTCAATACATAATAATAATCCCATATCCCCCGGTCAAGCAAGCACCAAGGACGGTTTTACTGAGAGCAAAGGAGACATTCGATCGAATCCAGTCAATTTTTTTTTAAATTTAATCAAGTTGAAGAGTTATATTTTATAACTCACTTTATTTGAAATTTTTCGAGTCGTGTTGTTTGAGTTCCTATTCAAATTTAATTGTAAACATTTATAATGTTATGATACTAATTGATTTGATTTTAAATAGTTTTCTATAATCATATACGATATACATATATATTTCTTTATATTTTTCATATGCAATATATGTAAGGCAGAATTAAGAGACTTAACTCAAACTTAAAAACAGATTCACTAATTACTAAAAAATTTAAATTAATCAAAATTTTATTTTATAATTCAAATTTTATAATTTAATATTTTCGACTCCCACCGTACTGAGAGGTGGAGTTGAACAAGCTGTGGATTTTAGGTTAAAAAGATGAGATTCTATTCGGACCCACCAACAGATCTCCTCTCGCCTTTGATTGGACTGTTTCTGACCGTCCAAAACCCTTGTTGATTGTCTTAATTCATGTGCCAGTGTAAGATTTAGATTAATCACTCGGCTGGTTTCTAGGCAAAGTAACTAAATCAGGCCCTTCTTGGAACCATCAGAATCCATTCATACACAGAAGAAACCGGTTTCTGCAGGTGCTGCTTTCTGTCCTGTTTAAGCACGTAGTAGGGTTCTCATTCCTAAGCCAGCAGCATAAACATATATGAATAGTTCAAGTCTTGACTCTAATAATTAACAGCATGCAAGCGTGGGTTAAAGGTAATCATTTGGTTTTTTTTTCTCTTGTTTTGTAAACAATATTATAAGGGGATTTATTTCTTAACGTGACGATTATGTATCTATGTGTATATAATTATCCATGTCGACTTTTGCTTTTATGTGCATTGATGATCTTATTTAAATATTTATTTCATTTAAAACTTGTGGTCTATTGTTATTTTAATGACATATACGCTACAAACAAAATTTTTTAATTCACTCAAAATCTGATCGGCATGATTCTCTAGCTAGTTACTTGACCATGACTTGGGCGCCCACTAAATTTTAGGGCGTAGAGTTTTAAGTTAGGGTTTAGCGGTTTAGTGCACGTGGTATAGAATTTAAAATATATGGTTAGAATTTAGAGTTTAAGATTTAGGGTGCTAAGATTTGAGATTTGGGTTTTAAATTTTATAAAATTTTTGTGTATTTTTTTACACAGCTTGTGTATCAAAATATAACTATATATATATATTTGACAGAATACAAACTATGCAGTTTTACACTGATTACAGATCTTTTATGAATGAAAACGGATTATTGAGATTAAAAGACGAAAATAATAAAATTGTTATGAAAAATAAAGGGTAAACTACAACAAATGTCACTCAATTATGGGTAAGGTTACATTCGGGCCACTCAATCATTAAAAGTTACATTTGGTCACTCAATTGTGGGTAAGGTTACATTTGGGTCACTCAGTTATTAAAAGTTACACTTGGGTGGCTCAATATGAGTGAGGTTACATTTGAGTAATGCTTCATATTTTAAAAAATACATTAATTTAGTCATTTTTCTTCCAAATTACTTGTATACCATCGTTAACACTAGAGTACTTCATTTGAAATCATTAATTAATCTAATACAAAATTGATATATGTTTTTTAAATATGAAGGGTGACCAAAATGTAACTTTACTCATAAATGAGTGACCAAATGTAACTTTAATAATTGGGTCACCAAAATGTAACCTTACTCATAATTGAGTAACGACCGTTGTAGTTTACCCAAAAATAAATTATCACGTTTAAAACTTTTAATCCCGACATGAGAATGTAATAATATCTCCATTAATAAAAATAACTCAATTAATTCAATTATCTTTGTAAAACTCATTTCATTTTACACAACAATCCTTAGATTTTAAAAAAAAAATCAATTACTAAGATTATGGGTAAGAAAGAAAATTTAAATATAATATCAACCATTGATTTTTACAATGTATAAGTAGATCCTAACCTTTACTAATATAGAAATTTAGTACACATGTTTATCTATATGTAACTTTGGAATTAGTATCTCATCGAATAGCATAAGATTTACGAGTGAGGGAAAATGCTAAGAAAATAAACAAATTGATTATACAATATATTCGATCCATATACAACTATGTACTAATAGTGTAGAATGACCTTTTCACCTTCCAATTTTACTTAATTTATTCCATACAACTTTTGTTGTGTGTCTTATGCACTTGAACATTCAGTCATTTTATTTTTATTAAAATATTGACATAAATTTTTATATAAAAAATTTATAACTTAAAAAATATCATAAAATAGTTGATGTCAGCTTAAATGTCTATTATTCCTCCGTCACCTTTAAGGTCAATTGAAAAATAATAAAAGTTTGAGAACTATAAAAGATGCAATAAACATTTAAGTGTTAAAAATAACTAAACTAATAAAGTTGTAGGGTCAACAAAGTTATTTTAACTATAAATAAATATACTTTAACTTTCATTTTTTTCTTGAACAATTTATATCCAAAGAAGGGAAAGGGAAGGATAAATTTGCTCTTAATAGATTTTGAACCCACAACTGAGAACTTTAATCACTTGTTCAAGAGAATACCAACTATTAACTTTTTAATTTTATAACCGTGTAATATCAGTACATTAAATATAAATATACAATCAATTTGTTTATCTGAATGTTTCTCCACTCACTCTAAATTTAATACTATTAGATGAGATATCATCTAATTTTTTTATACTTCATGTCTATTTTATGGTCTATGTTTGAAATTCCTATTCCTCTCTTTTAACAATATCGTCTCTCAAATTCGAATTTGAATTTTTTCTTTAAAAGTGCAATATGCTTTACCATTACAATCAACACTTGTTGGTAGATATCATCTAGTTAATAATTAAATATTTAATTCCATTTTTTTAATATTTTAAGGTAATTATAAAATAATATATGGTTCATATATAATGAAAATGGCTAGTCGAAGATCAAGAGGTGGGGTGGGGATAAGCAGCCACCTACCTACCTTCGATCAAGGTCGGCTTGGTTGGGGAAGAATATATATATATATATCCTCGCAGGCCAGCTAAGTGTTTCATCACCCTGATCTGGATCGCACTGCGGTATATCTATCTATTTTCATTTTAGTTAAACATATCATTAGTGCTTAACTTAAAAAGCAAGATGTACTTGTAAGATTTTCTGGTAAAAATAGTTCTAACAACGACGTGATGTGAACTTCTCTCATTCGCTTCAGCTTTCGACAACGTTGTAACATGTTTTTTTTTAGCTTAGGAGTTACTCCTACATGACACAGTTTCAGCTTTTTCTTCTTCTTAAATGCAGTTTAATAAAACTATAACCCGACACAGCACATTTCAGTTCCACTACAAAAAAAAAAAATACATTTTTAGTGACATTGAAAAATGTCACAAAAAGTGTTAAATTTAGTCATTAAAATTTACAGTGATTTTTTTTGAGTCGTCACTAATAATTCCGTCACTATTATATTTGTGACAATTATCATGTATTTTGTCACAATAGTTATATTTTTTATGACCACACTATTTGACACAAATGATTATTAATAGTGACTAAAATTTAGACACTAATATTATTCTTATTAGTGACAAACATTCTATCACAAATACATATTTAAATAATGTCTAATATATGTTGTCACTTTCAATAATAAAAAATAATTATATTTTTAGTTGTAACCATTTTTTGGGGGGGTTTAAACTAATAATTGTCCCTGAAATTTAATGGTGCTTTTGCATTTTAGTCGACAAACTTTTAAGTTTCATTAGATCAGATCACTGAAATTTAATTATAGATGATGTAGCATATTCATATGTCAATTTTGAGTAAATAAATGCAATACATGGCTTCAAGAAAGATCGAACCTGGAACCTTTAGGGCGAGAGTGCAATACTTATCCAGTAGGCTAGAAAAAAATATCATTTTGAAAGAAAAATAATATTTAGGTTAACTTGTAATTGAAATTATTTATTTATTTTAAAAATATGTACTAATTATAACACTAATTATTATAATAATAATTTAACTAGTTTTTCTATAGTTTCTTATACGAAATATGTATGTTGAAGAGACTATTTAGATTTTTGAAGAAAAAACTAATCAAAATGGATTATTTCTTTTAAAATTTTCAAAAAAATAAAATTTTCTATCATATATTATGATAAAATCACATATTAGTCTTTGTACTATAATTTGATCACTTTAAGTTTCTATACTTTTTAAAATTTGAAATTTCGATCCTAATATGAATGGTAGTCTTTAAATATGTTTAGTAAAAATTTGTGTTTATCCAATTTGTTATACACAAGTTGCTTATTTAATTTTTGTTCTTTAATTTGATCATTTTTAGTATAGGGACTAAAGTTGATCAAAATAGATTGACTAAAATAACAATTTACACATAGTACAAAGACTATAGAAATATTTTATCTCTTGATAAATTAGTTTGTGATAACTTTAATTTTTATAATTATAAAAATGTATTTATCATTGTGACAATATCTAATTTTTCATTACTTTTATTTTTTATTGGTGACAAAATTTATCACAACAAAAAGTAAAATTTTAAGTGACAAGTAATTTCATTGTCACAACAAATATCAAATAATAGTGATCACTTCACATATCATCACTATCATGTGTCAAAATTTTAGCGACAATGAATTTTGTGTCACAATTATATACTTATAGTGAGAATTTATTTGTGAAAAATGTAATCGTCACAATCACTACTATTATAGTGACTAAATAAAAATACGTCACAATTACTTATACTAATAGTGTCGCACAAAAAATTGTCACAAAAAGTTGATATTTGTGACAAAGTTATTTCTAGTCATTGTCAATTTATCACTAAAAACCTATATTGTTGTAGTATTCCGTGCTTGTATTCATGTAAGCTATAATCCGACACATGCCAGCAGGACCATATGCCGGAGCTAGGTAGCGCAAATTAGGATGTAAACGAACAGTTTACGAATAGTTGGTCAAATGTTGTGTTCAAGAAAATTAAGAAGAAACCCTAATTAAGCAATGAAAGGGGTTAAGACTTAAGAGCAAATGGGGAGAAGTTGGTTTGACGTCATGACAGGGTGGGATTGATGTCATAAAAAACCCCACGACAATGGGGGAGACTTCTCGTGGGTTAAGATAGTGGTGGTGCAACTATCATAAAATGTTTGAATTTTTTGTCCTAGAAAAAAAAAACTTAAAGAAAGCTGCACAAAAAGGATGGAAAGATAAAACATTGGGGGACCAAAGCAGCCAAGCGTGTAACCACAAAAAGGGGTTCCTGGGAATATATAGATCATATATAGATCATCCCTTTCTTCTCTAACCTTTGCCAAAAGGAAATAGTATGCCTCAGTCAATTCGTACCCTAAGCCTGCTACATCCATATTACAAAAATCTATTAGGTATATTGTTATTTCGATTTGTTTTCATCGTCAATATTTACTCTGATTAATCGTAATAATATTCGTTAATAATATTGGGAAAAATAATAGAGAACATAATATGGGGTTTTGCCTCTTGGAACAATTATGGTGTTGAAAAGGTAGAGTTGGCTGAATGATTTTTGTTTTACTTTTGCTGGCAAGGTTGAATAACCGTGTAATTAACAAGGTTTGTGTCATGATTTTTGTTTAAACTTTTACCATAAAAACATTACAGTTGGATATCCTCTTTAGGCCAACCAGGCAGCAAAGCTTAGCCGGTAAAGGCTAGCCAATGAGACATAGAATAGAACCTATGTGCCTGCCTGCCATTTGTCCAAAGCTAATGGAAACATCTATAATTCCCTTTTAGAGTCTTGGTCTATAAGTTTTTAGATACTCAACTCCATAGCCATTGATCAATTTCTCCAAGCAAGCAAGATATAATCATGTTTACTTCCCAATAACGTGTCAAAACCATATTGGATTGAACAAGCAAAAATTACCCATCTTCATTTTGTTTTTGGTTCATTCTTAATAATATATATATATATATATATATATACATCTTCATTTTGTTTTTGGTTCATTCTTAAAAATTACCCATCTTCATTTTGTTTTTGGTTCATTTGATCAAACTAATATGTAATTCGAAAAGACAAATATAAAATTAAATTTCAATAACATAATTTTAATAATTAATAATGACAATATTCTTTATAATTCAATATAATTTATTTTAACTTTGTGACAAGCAAATGTAAAACAATAATATGTATATTTATATGCGGTGAATATTTAATATACTGTCAGTATAAAAATATTCACAAAAGCATGCTTATTTCAAGTCAAAATTTAAAATTTAAATTTTTAACCTTAAAATTCTAATCCTAAAATATAAACTCTAAATTCAAACCATGAACCTTATAATCTAAACCGTTAATCTCTAAACTTTAAACTCTTGAATAATTCTGTTTGTAGAAATTTTATTTTTTACCGTCGTTATATTGGATAATAACCCATATATAATCACTATTTTGTATCATTCAGCATAACATGTTTTGTGATATTGGGGATAAGTAAATATAAAGTTAAAGAAAAGCTAATAATATCATTAAAATTTTATTTATTACTTCACGTTAAAGGTTAAAAAAGAAAATGAAAATAAATTTATTATAATTTCTTTCGCTTTATGAAAACATATTAGTAACATATCAAGGGGAAACTATTCGAAAAAATAATTACATATCTATTAAAAAAACATATCAAGGGAGAAATAGTTAATATCGTGTGTTGACTGTTGACATTCTAATTACCAATTTTGATGTATTTTTAAAAAGAATTCCCAGTTTGCAAGTTGAATTGAACCCCGGCCAAGAATATGTAGTCCTGACAGCATCAATTATTATATTTCATTATACAACAAGATGCTATAAATAACAAAAAATACATAATAAAAAATATAGTAATTTATTATTTAAAAGATTTAAATGAAAAATCAATCTTTAAATTATGCTAATATTTTGTTTTTAATTTTTAAATTATTTTTGGTCAAAGTAAATATCTAAATTATTATTTCTGGTCAATTTAAGTACTTATTTTTTTTTGTCAAAAATAAGTACTTAAACTATATATTTTTTATTTTAGTCTCTAAACTAAATTTTGTAAAAAAAATTGTAATATGTCAACATCTTACTAGCCGAAATATTTTTTGATTTAAATAACTATCGAACTTAAAGTAAATAAAAATTTAGATACTTATTTTGACAAAAAAATAATTTAAAATTAAAAGCAAAATCATATAATTTAAGAGCTAATTTTTCATTTAATTCTATTTAAAATAATAAATTTAATAAAAATAATAACAAATATAATTTTTCCACTTGTCTTAACGTATGCAAATTGTTCTGTTAAGGAAAAAACACATGTAAATTGATAAGGCAGATGAATAATTCTCAAACGGGATTAGGTGAGAGTATACACAACGTTATAAGAATTCAGCGAGGGGTCACAATTAAAAAAATATGATGTTCATTTTAGGTAATTTAAGCTTAACGTTATCTATGAAATGTATGTTTGTTAGTGGCAGAAAATTTAAGGGACTAGCCGACCAATTCCCCCCCCCCCCATTGTTTTAGTATTTGCAAATTGTCCTCTTTAAAAAGAAAATCAATGATATAAGAATTTAACGTGCGGTCACATTGAAAAAAAATATAATGTTTATTTTAAAAGATTTTAGTTTAAATAGTTTTATTGACAAGATGTGTGTATTAACAGCGGAAGCTTTAAAGGTATTGTCCCCTAAAAAGTTTGAGAAAACTAAAATTTTTTTATATTTTTAAAAATTAATTTGGCTCCTTAAGGATTTTAAAATTTTACATTAAGCTTCAAAATTTTAAATATTTTTAATTAAATTCCTTCTTATAATTTTTTAAAAGTTCTTATTAAATCTCTTAAAATTACAAAAAATGTTAGTCAAATTCTCCAATTTTTTACAATTTAAGTTGGTTCTCCAAACTCTTACCTTAAGTTCTGTCACCGGTGTGCGTTATCAAAAGAGTTAAGAAACAATATGAACATATAATATCTTATAATCACTTTAAATCTATTAAAAATGAATTGTATAAATCATATTCATATGTATTTATTTTGAATTCATAGTGACTATATAAAAGGTGTTTGATTCATGTAACATGATATTATTGGTGAAACTATGATTTATTATGATGTATTTTTTTAATATAGTGGTGAGATTATATAGTAATATATATTTATATTTATATTTTTTTAATATATTGGTGTAAAATTATTTGGCCTATTAGTAGATTTTGTTTTGAACATAGGCCTATTAGTATGTTTAAGACATTACATTGTTTAATAGTTCATTTGGTCATAATATAAGATTTTGGAATGTAAAATTATCTAAAAACACATTTTTTGAGCAATTTCTATCTAGGGGAGGAGAAAAAAAATGATTCCTAATAGGTTTTGAATCCACATCCTAAGGAAGAGTAAGATGTCAAGTGAAAACTTTAACTATCTATTTTAAAAATTGTTGACTAGAAACACAGTTTGTTAAATTGTCATTGTAATATATATTTTAATAAGTTTAATTTTAACATTAAATTAGAATTTTCCAAAATTTTACATTTTACCTTTAACATATTATTAGTATAATTAATGCATTAAATAATGTCTAAAAAGAGAATCGCACGTACTATTAAATAATCCTTTAATATACCAATATTCAATTGGTTTAATCAGAAGAGCCATTAAATTTTTTAATTAATATCAAATTGTCGAATTTGGTGAATGAAACTATTGGTTTGGAAGGGAAATCATACAATGAACCTTTGTAATACTCAATCACATTAATCAATCAATAAATTAGATACTGATAGTATAAAAAATAATGTTATATTAGTTTTATTTCTTCTATAAATTTTTAATGCTATAAACATACAAGTAAGAGATAAAAAAAAATTTTACCCATTTTCGGTGTCTTTTTCTATATCCAATACCAAAAAAATCAAATTTTAAGTCGTAACCTTAAATTTTAAATTATAAAGCTTAAACCATAATCTTTTAAAAAATACACTCTATCTCTAATTCCAACTCTAAACCTTTTTTTTTTTGTATTGAGGCATAAAAAAAGGCACCGAAAGGGGCAGATGATTTGTAAGCATATTGAATCATTCCATATCCCAAAAGACATAACGCT
>JAGYYJ010000985.1:0-19214 GCA_019671005.1 Hibiscus mutabilis
ATTTAGTCTTATTTTGTGGCCGTATTATTGGGTTTAAGGTGTGCATATATAAATGGGCTTTATAGTGGCCCCGTTGGAATTTTAACCGAGTAAAAAGTTCTAAAATTGATGTTAAGCTATATAATCATATTCAAAATCCCATAATCAAATATTTTAACTCAGAAAATTTGATTTAATCATATTTTGTGGCCATTTTGTTGGGTTTAAGGTGTACATATATAAATGGGCTTTTAGTGGACAGTTGGAATTTTTTAACCGAGTAAAAATTTCTAAAATTGAGGTTAAGCTATATAATCATATTCAAAAGCCCATAATCAAATATTTTAACTCATAAAATTTGATTTAATCTTATTTTGTAGCCGTTTTGTTGGGTTTAAGGCGTGCATGTCTAAATGGGCTTTATAGTGGACCCGTTGGAATTTTAACCGAGTAAAAATTTCTAAAATTGAGGTTGCTAGCTATATAATCATTTTCAAATGCCCATAATCAAATATTTTAACTCATAAAATTTGATTTAGTCTTATTTTTTGGCCGTTTTATTGGGTTTAAGGTGTGCATATATAAATGGGCTTTTATAGGACCCGTTGGAATTTTAATCGAGTAAAAAGTTCTAAAATTGAGGTTAAGCTATATAATCATATTCAAAAGCCCATAATCAAATATTTTAACTCATAAAATTTGATTTAATCTTATTTTGTGGCCGTTTTGTTGGGTTTTAAGGCGTGCATGTCTAAATGGGCTTTTTATAGTGGACCCGTTGGAATTTTAACTTAAGTAAAAATTTCTAAAAAGAGGTTAAGCTATATAATCATTTTCAAATGCCCATAATCAAATATTTTAACTCATAAAATTTGATTTAGTCTTATTTTGTGGTCGTATTATTGGGTTTAAGGTGTGCATATATAAATGGGCTTTATAGTGGACCCGTTGGAATTTTAATCGAGTAAAAAAGTTCTAAAAAATTGAGGTTAAGCTATATAATCATATTCAAAATCCCATAATCAAATATTTTAACTCATAAAATTTGATTTAATCTTATTTTTTGTGGTTTTTTTGTTGGGTTTAAGGCGTGCATGTCTAAATGGGCTTTTATAGTGGACCGTTGGAATTTTAACGAGTAAAAATTTCTAAAATTGAGGTTAAGCTATATAATCATTTTCAAAAGCCCATAATCAAATATTTTAACTCATAAAATTTGATTTAGTCTTATTTTTGGCCGCGTTTTTTGGTTTAAGGTGTGCATATATAAATGGGCTTTATAGTGGACCCGTTGGAATTTTAAACGAGTAAAAAGTTCTAAAATTGAGGTTAAGCTATATAATCATATTCAAAAGCCCATAATCAAATATTTTAACTCATAAAATTTGATTTAATCTTATTTTTTGGACGTTTGTTTGGTTTAAGGTGCATGTTTAATGCATGTCTAAATGGGCTTTAAAATGAGGTAAGCTATATGATCATGTTCCGTAGTGGAATTTTAAAAAAGTAAAAATTTCTAAAAATTGAGGTTAAGCTATATAATCATTTTCAAATGCCCATAATCAAATATTTTAACTCATAAAATTTGATTTAATCTTATTTTGTGGCCGTTTTTTTTGGGTTTAAGGTGTGCATATCTAAATGGGCTTTATAGTGGACCCGTTGGAATTTTAATCGAGTAAAAAGTTCTAAAATTGAGGTTAAGCTATATAATCATTTTCAAAAGCCCATAATCAAAAATATTTTAACTCATAAAATTTGATTTAATCTTATTTATTTTTTGGCGTTTTTTGGTTTAAGGGTTTGCATGTTTAAATGGGCTTTTATAGTGGACCGTTGGAATTTTAAGCCCATAAGTAAAAGTTCTTTAAAATTGAGGTTAAGCTATATAATCATATTCAAAAGCCCATAATCAAATATTTTAATCAAATATTTTAACTCGGAAAATTTGATTTAATCTTATTTTGTGGCGTTTTGTTGGGTTTAAGGCGTGCATGTCTAAATGGGCTTTTTATAGTGGACCCGTGGGAATTTTAACCGAGTAAAATTTTAAAAAAAGAGGTTAAGCTATATAATCATTTTCAAATGCCCATAATCAAATATTTTAACTCATAAAATTTGATTTAATCTTATTTTGTGGCCGTTTTGTTGGGTTTAAGGTGTGCATATATAAATGGGCTTTATAGTGGACCCGTTGGAATTTTAACCGAGTAAAAATTTCTAAAATTGAGGTTAAGCTATATAATCATATTCAAAATGCCCATAATCAAATATTTTAACTCATAAAATTTGATTTAATCTTATTTTGTGGCCGTTTTTTTGTTGGGTTTAAGGTGTGCATGTCTAAATGGGCTTTATAGTGGACCCGATTTTGGAATTTTAAAAGAGTAAAATTTTAAAAAAAATGAGGTTAAGCTATATAATCATTTTCAAATGCCCATAATCAAATATTTTAACTCATAAAATTTGATTTAATCTTATTTTTTGAAAATTTCGTTTTTTTGGGGTTTTTAAGTGTGCATGTATAAATGGGCTTTTATAGTGGACCCGTTGGAATTTTAAAGAGTAAAAATTTCTAAAAATGAGGTTAAGCTATATAATCATGTTCAAAAGCCCATAAATAAATATTTTAAGACATAAAATTTGATTTAATCTTATTTTTTTGGACGTTTTGTTGGGGTTTAAGGAGTGCATGTTTAAATGGGCTTTATAGTGGACCCGTTGGAATTTTAACCGAGTAAAAAATTTAAAAATGAGGTTAAGCTAAAATCATGTTCAAAAGCCCTATATAATCATATTCAAAAGCCCATAATCAAAATTTTAACTCATAAAATTTGATTTAATCATATTTTGTTAAGCTATATAATTGTTGGGTTAATCAAAAGGCGTGCAAATTTGATTTAAATTATTTTTTTGGCCGTTTGTTGTTTAACGTGCATGTCTAAATGGGAATTTGGGAATTTTAACCGAGTAAAAATTTAAAAAATTGAGGTTAAGCTATATAATCATTTTCAAATGCCCATAATCAAATATTTTAACTCTTAAAATTTGATTTAGTCTTATTTTGTGGCGTTTTTGTTGGGTTTAAGGTGTGCATATATAAATGGGCTTTATAGTGGGACCCGTTGGAATTTTAATCGAGTAAAAAGTTCTAAAATTGAGGTTAAGCTATATAATCATATTCAAAATCCCATAATCAAATATTTTAACTCATAAAATTTGATTTAATCTTATTTTGTGGCCGTTTTGTTGGGTTTAAGGTGTGCATGTCTAAATGGGCTTTATAGTGGACTCGTTGGAATTTTAACCGAGTAAAAAGTTCTAAAATTGAGGTTAAGCTATATAATCATATTCAAAAGCCCATAATCAAATATTTTAACTCATAAAATTTGATTTAATCTTATTTTGTGGCCGTTTTTTTGGGTTTAAGGCGTGCATGTCTAAATGGGCTTTATAGTGGACCTGTTGGAATTTTAAACGAGTAAAAATTTCTAAAAATGAGGTTAAGCTATATAATCATGTTCAAAAGCCCATAAATAAATATTTTAAGACATAAAATTTGATTTAATCTTATTTTTTGGTTTTTTTTTTTTGGGTTTAAGGTGTGCATGTTAATGGGCTTTATAAAAAGAGGATCCGTTGGGATTTTAACCATAAGTAAAAAAGTTCTAAAAATGAGGTTAAGTTTTGTTATATAATCATGTTCAAAAGCCATAATCAAATATTTTAACTCAGTAAAAAGTTCTAAAATTTGATTTAACTTAGTTTAAGGTGTGCATGTCTAAATGGGCTTTAAAGTGGACCCGTTGGAATGTTAACAGAGTAAAAAGTTCTCAAAATTGAGGTTAAGCTATATAATCATATTCAAAATCCCATAATCAAATATTTTATCTCATAAAATTTGATTTAATCATATTTTGTGGCCGTTTTGTTGGGTTTAAGGCGTGCATGTCTAAATGGGCTTTACAGTGGACCCGTGGGAATTTTAACCGAGTAAAAATTTTAAAAAAGAGGTTAATCTATATAATCGTTTTCAAATGCCCATAATCAAATATTTTAACTCATAAAATTTGATTTAGTCCTATTTTGTGGTCGTATTGTTGGGTTTAAGGTTTGCATACATAAATGGGCTTTATAGTGGACCCGTTGGAATTTTAATCAAGCAAAAAGTTCTAAAATTGAGGTTAAGCTATATAATCATTTTCAAAATCCCATAATGAAATATTTTAACTCGGAAAATTTGATTTAATCTTATTTTGTGGGCGTTTTGTGGGTTTAAGGCGTGCATGTCTAAATGGGCTTTACAGTGGGCCCGTGGGAATCTTAACCGAGTAAAAATTTCTAAAAAAGAGGTTAAGCTATATAATCATATTCAAAAGCCCAGAATCAAATATTTTAACTCATAAAATTTGATTTAATCAAATTTTGTGGCCGTTTTGTTGGGTTTAAGGCGTGCATGTCTAAATGGGCTTTACAGTGGACCCGTGGGAATTTTAACCGAGTAAAAATTTCTAAAAAAGAGGTTAAGCTATATAATCATTTTCAAATGCCCATAATCAAATATTTTAACTCGGAAAATTTGATTTAATCATATTTTGTGGCCGTTTTGTTGGGTTTAAGGCGTGCATGTCTAAATGGGCTTTACAGTGTACCCGTGGGAATTTTAACCGAGTAAAAATTTCTAAAATAGAGGTTAAGCTATATAATCATTTTCAAATGCCCATAATCAAATATCTTAACTCATAAAATTTGATTTAGTCTTATTTTGTGGCCGTATTATTGGGTTTAAGGTGTGCATATATAAATGGGCTTTATAGTGGACCCGTTGGAATTTTAAAAGAGTAAAAATTTCTGAAAATGAGGTTAAGCTATATAATCATGTTCAAAAGCCCATAAATAAATATTTTAAGACATAAAATATGATTTAATCTTATTTTTTGGACGTTTTTTTGGGGTTTAAGGAGTGCATGTTTAAATGGGCTTTACAGTGGATCCGTTGGGATTTTAACCGAGTAAAAAATTCTAAAAATGAGGTTAAGCTATATGATCATGTTCAAAAGCCCATAATAATTTTAATTAAAATTTGATTTAATCTTATGTCTTGTTGGGTTTAAATGGGCATGTTTAAATGGGTGGACCCGTTGGAATTTTTTTAAGTAAAAAAATTTCTAAAATTGAGGTTAAGCTATATAATCATATTCAAAATCCCATAATCAAATATTTTAACTCGGAAAATTTGATTTAATCATATTTTGTGGCCGTTTTGTTGGGTTTAAGGCGTGCATGTCTAAATGGGCTTTACAGTGGACCCGTGGGAATTTTAACCGAGTAAAAATTTCTAAAAAAGAGGTTAAGCTATATAATCATTTTCAAATGCCCATAATCAAATATTTTAACTCTTAAAATTTGATTTAGTCTTATTTTGTGGCCGTATTGTTGGGTTTAAGGTGTGCATATATAAATGGGCTTTATAGTGGACCCGTTGGAATTTTAATCGAGTAAAAAGTTCTAAAATTGAGGTTAAGCTATATAATCATATTCAAAATCCCATAATCAAATATTTTAACTCATAAAATTTGATTTAATCTTATTTTGTGGCCGTTTTGTTGGGTTTAAGGCGTGCATGTCTAAATGGTTTTTTTTATAGTGGACTCGTTGGAATTTTAACCGAGTAAAAAGTTCTAAAAAATTGAGGTTAAGCTATATAATCATATTCAAATGCCCATAATCAAATATTTTAACTCATAAAATTTGATTTAATCTTATTTTTGCCGTTTTTTTGTTGGGTTTAAGGTGTGCATGTCTAAATGGGCTTTTTATAGTGGACCGTTGGAATTTTAACCGAGTAAAAATTTCTAAAATTGAGGTTAAGCTATATAATCATTTTCAAATGCCCATAATCAAATATTTTAACTCATAAAATTTGATTTAGTCTTATTTTGTGGCCGTTTTTTGGGTTTAAGGTGTGCATATATAAATGGCTTTTTATAGTGGACCCGTTGGAATTTTAAACGAGTAAAAATTTCTGAAAATGAGGTTAAGCTATATAATCATGTTCAAAAGCCCATAAATAAATATTTTAAGACATAAAATATGATTTAATCTTATTTTTTGGACGTTTTGTTGGGGTTTAAGGAGTGCATGTTTAAATGGGCTTTACAGTGGATCCGTTGGGATTTTAACCGAGTAAAAAATTCTAAAAATGAGGTTAAGCTATATGATCATGTTCAAAAGCCCATAATCAAAATTTTAAATTAAAATTTGATTTGCATGTCTAAATGGGCTTTAAAGTGGATGTTTAAATGGGCTTTAATGTTGGAATTTTAAAAGTAAAAAGTTCTAAAATTGAAAAATTGAGGTTAAGCTATATAATTATATTCAAAAATCCCATAATCAAATATTTTAACTCGGAAAATTTGATTTAATATTTTTTGGCCTTTTGGCCGTTTTTTGGGTTTAAAGCGTGCATGTCTAAATGGGCTTTAAAATGGGTGTGGTACCGTGGGAATTTTAACTTAAGTAAAAATTTCTAAAAAAGAGGTTAAGCTATATAATCATTTTCAAATGCCCATAATCAAATATCTTAACTCATAAAATTTGATTTAGTCTTATTTTGTGGCCGTATTATTGGGTTTAAGGTGTGCATATATAAATGGGCTTTATAGTGGACCCGTTGGAATTTTAATCGAGTAAAAGGTACTAAAATTGAGGTTAAGCTATATAATCATATTCAAAATCCCATAATAAAATATTTTAACTCGGAAAATTTGATTTAATCATATTTTGTGGCCTTTTTGTTGGGTTTAAGGCGTGCATGTCTAAATGGGCTTTACAGTGGACCCGTGGGAATCTTAACCGAGTAAAAATTTCTAAAAAAGAGGTTAAGCTATATAATCATTTTCAAATGCACATAATCAAATATTTTAACTCTTAAAATTTGATTTAGTCTTATTTTGTGGCCGTATTGTTGGGTTTAAGGTGTGCATATATAAATGGGCTTTATAGTGGACCCGTTGGAATTTTAATCGAGTAAAAAGTTCTAAAATTGAGGTTAAGCTATATAATCATATTCAAAATCCCATAATCAAATATTTTAACTCGGAAAATTTAATTTAATCTTATTTTTATTTTTTTTGGGTTTGGGTTTGTTGGGTTTAAGGCGTGCATGTCTAAATGGGCTTTTTATAGTGGACTCGTTGGAATTTTAACCGAGTAAAAAGTTCTAAAATTGAGGTTAAGCTATATAATCATATTCAAAAGCCCAGAATCAAATATTTTAACTCATAAAATTTGATTTAATCCTATTTTGTGGCCGTTTTTTGGGTTTAAGGTGTTCATGTCTAAATGGGCTTTTATAGTGGACCGTTGGAATTTTAAATCGTTCAAAAGTAAAAATTTCTAAAAATGAGGTTAAGCTATATAATCATGTTCAAAAGCCCATAAATAAATATTTTAAGACATTTTAAAATATGATTTAATCTTATTTTTTTAATCTTATTTTTTGTTTTTTTTGGGTTTAAGGTGTGCATGTTAAATGGGCTTTATAGTGGATCGTTGGGATTTTAACCGAGTAAAAAGTTCTAAAAATGAGGGTTCATATTCAAAAAGCCCATAATCAAATATTTTAACTAAATAAAATTTGATTTCATGTTCAAAAGCCGTTTTAACTTGGGTTTAAGGTGTGCATGTCTAAATGGCTTTTAAAGTGGACCCGTTGGAATGTTAACGAGTAAAAAGTGTTCTAAAATTGAGGTTAAGCTATATAATCATATTCAAAATCCCATAATCAAATATTTTAACTCGGAAAATTTGATTTAATCATATTTTTTGGCCGTTTTTGTTGGGTTTAAGGCGTGCATGTCTAAATGGGCTTTATAGTGGACCGTTGGGAATTTTAACCGTAAGTAAAAATTCTAAAAAAAGAGGTTAAGCTATATAATCATTTTCAAATGCCCATAATCAAATATTTTAACTCATAAAATTTGATTTAGTCTTATTTTGTGGTCGTATTGTTGGGTTTAAGGTTTGCATATATAAATGGGCTTTATAGTGGACCCGTTGGAATTTTAATCGAGTAAAAAGTTCTAAAATTGAGGTTAAGCTATATAATCATATTCAAAATCCCATAATCAAATATTTTAACTCGGAAAATTTGATTTAATCATATTTTGTGGCCGTTTTGTTGGGTTTAAGGCGTGCATGTCTAAATGGGCTTTTTAAAGTGACCCGTTGGAATTTTAAACGAGTAAAAATTTTCTAAAATGAGGTTAAGCTATATAATCATATTCAAAAGCCCATAATCAAATATTTTAACTCATAAAATTTGATTTAATCTTATTTTTATTTTGTGGCCGTTTTTTTGGGTTTTTAAGGTGTGCATATATAAATGGGCTTTATAGTGGACCCGTTGGAATTTTAACGAGTAAAAATTTCTAAAATTGAGGTTAAGCTATATAATCATTTTCAAATGCCCATAATCAAATATTTTAACTCGGAAAATTTGATTTTATATTTTTTTTGATTTGGCCGTTTTTTTTGGGTTTAAGGTGTGCATGTCTAAATGGGCTTTATAGTGGACCCGTTGGAATTTTAACGAGTAAAAATTTCTAAAAAAGAGGTTAAGCTATATAATCATTTTCAAATGCCCATAATCAAATATTTTAACTCATAAAATTTGATTTAAGTCTTATTTTTGGCCGTATTTTGGGTTTAAGGTGTGCATATATAAATGGGCTTTATAGTGGACCCGTTGGAATTTTAAAAGAGTAAAATTTCTAAAAATGAGGTTAAGCTATATAATCATGTTCAAAAGCCCATAAATAAATATTTTAAGACATAAAATTTGATTTAATCTTATTTTTGGGACGTTTTGTTGGGGTTTAAGGTGTGCATGTTTAAATGGGCTTTTTAAGTGGATCCGTTGGGATTTTAACCGAGTAAAAAGTTCTAAAAATGAGGTTAAGCTATATAATCATGTTCAAAAGCCCATAATCAAATATTTTAATCATAAAATTTGATTTAATCTTATTTTGCATGTTTGGGTTTAAATGGGCTTTAAAGTGGAATGGGCTTTATAGTGGAATGTTAAACGAGTAAAGTTTTAAAATTGAGGTTAAGCTATATAATCATATTCAAAATCCCATAATCAAATATTTTAACTCGGAAAATTTGATTTAATCTTTATTAATGTTAAATGGGCTTTTATAGTGGACCCGTGGGAATATTTTAAAAAAAGTATATATAAAAATAATCAAATATTTTAACTTAAAATTTGATTTAGTCTTATTTTTTTATTGTTGGGTTAAGTTTGTGCATATATAAATGGGCTTTTTATAGTGGACCGTTGGAATTTTAAACGAGTAAAAAGTTCTAAAATTGAGGTTAAGCTATATAATCATTTTCAAATGCCCATAATCAAATATTTTAACTCATAAAATTTGATTTAATCTTATTTTGTGGCCGTTTTTTTGGGTTTAAGGCGTGCATGTCTAAATGGGCTTTATAGTGGACCCGTTGGAATTTTAAACGAGTAAAAAGTTCTAAAATTGAGGTTAAGCTATATAATCATATTCAAAAGCCCATAATCAAATATTTTAAGACATAAAATTTGATTTAATCTTATTTTTGGACGTTTTTTGGGTTTAAGGTGTGCATGTTAAATGGGCTTTTTATAGTGGACCCGTTGGAATTTTAAACGAGTAAAAATTTCTAAAAATGAGGTTAAGCTATATAATCATGTTCAAAAGCCCATAATCAAATATTTTAACTCATAAAATTTGATTTAATCTTATTTTTTTTTGCCGTTTTGTTGGGTTTATGGGTGTGCATATATAAATGGGCTTTTTATAGTGGACCGTTGGAATTTTAACGAGTAAAAAGTTCTAAAATTGAGGTTAAGCTATATAATCATATTCAAAAGCCCATAATCAAATATTTTAACTCGGAAAATTTGATTTAATCTTATTTTTTGTGGCGTTTTTGTTTGGGTTTAAGGCGTGCATGTCTAAATGGGCTTTAAAAGTGGACCCGTTGGGATTTTTTAACGAGTAAAAATTTCTAAAAATTGAGGTTAAGCTATATAATCATTTTCAAATGCCCATAATCAAATATTTTAACTCATAAAATTTGATTTAATCTTATTTTTTTTGTGGCCGTTTTTTTTGGGTTTAAGGTGTGCATATATAAATGGGCTTTATAGTGGACCCGTTGGAATTTTAAACGAGTAAAAAGTTTTCTAAAATTGAGGTTAAGCTATATAATCATATTCAAAAGCCCATATCAAATATTTTTAACTCATAAAATTTGATTTAATCTTATTTTTGTGGCCGTTTTGTTTGGGTTTATGTCTAAATGTGCATGTCTAAATGGGCTTTAAAAAAAGTGGACCCGTTGGAATTTTAAGCCCGAGTAAAAAATTCTAAAAATGAGGTTAAGCTATATAATCATATTCAAAAGCCCATAATCAAATATTTTAACTCATAAAATTTGATTTAATCTTATTTAAAAAGCGTTTTTTTTGGGTTTAAGGTGTGCATGTCTAAATGGGCTTTATAGTGGACCCGTTGGAATTTTTAACGAGTAAAAATTTCTAAAATTGAGGTTAAGCTATATAATCATATTCAAAAGCCCATAATCAAATATTTTAACTCTTAAAATTTGATTTAATCTTATTTTTTGGCGTTTTTTGTTGGGTTTAAGGTGTGCATGTCTAAATGGGCTTTATAGTGGACCCGTTGGGAATTTTAACCGAGTAAAAATTTTTAAAAATGAGGTTAAGCTATATAATCATTTTCAAATGCCCATAATCAAATATTTTAACTCTTATAAAATTTGATTTTAGTCTTATTTTTTGTGGGCGTTTTGTTGGGTTTAAGGTGTGCATATATAAATGGGCTTTATAGTGGACCCGTTGGAATTTTAATCGAGTAAAAAGTTCTAAAATTGAGGTTAAGCTATATAATCATATTCAAAATCCCATAATCAAATATTTTAACTCGGAAAATTTGATTTAATCTTATTTTGTGGCGTTTTGTTGGGTTTAAGGCGTGCATGTCTAAATGGGCTTTATAAGTGGACCCGTTGGGAATTTTAATCAAATAGTAAAAATTTCTAAAAAAGAGGTTAAGCTATATAATCATTTTCAAATGCCCATAATCAAATATTTTAACTCATAAAATTTGATTTAGTCTTATCATTTTTTTTTGTGGCCGTATTGTTCTTATTTTTTAAGGTGTGCATATATAAATGGGCTTTTATAGTGGACCCGTTGGAATTTTAATCGAGTAAAAAGTTCTAAAATTGAGGTTAAGCTATATAATCATATTCAAAATCCCATAATCAAATATTTTAACTCGGAAAATTTGATTTAATCTTATTTTGTGGCCGTTTTGTGGGTTTAAGGCGTGCATGTCTAAATGGGCTTTACAGTGGAGTCATTGGAATTTTAACCGAGTAAAAAGTTCTAAAATTGAGGTTAAGCTATATAATCATATTCAAAAGCCCAGAATCAAATATTTTAACTCATAAAATTTGATTTAATCCTATTTTGTGGCCGTTTTTTTGGGTTTAAGGCGTTCATGTCTAAATGGGCTTTATAGTGGACCCGTTGGAATTTTAAACGAGTAAAAATTTCTAAAAATGAGGTTAAGCTATATAATCATGTTCAAAAGCCCATAAATAAATATTTTAAGACTTAAAATATGATTTAATCTTATTTTTTGGACGTTTTGTTAGGGTTTAAGGTGTGCATGTTTAATGGGCTTTACTGTGGATCCGTTGGGATTTTAACCGAGTAAAAAGTTCTAAAAATGAGGTTAAGCTATATGATCATGTTCAAAAGCCCATAACTTAATTAAGGCATGCATGTCTAAATGGGCTTTAAAGTGGACCCGTTGGAATGTTAACCGAGTAAAGTGTACTGAAATTGAGGTTAAGCTATATAATCATATTCAAAATCCCATAATCAAATATTTTAACTCGGAAAATTTGATTTAATCTTATTTTGTGGCCGTTTTGTGGGTTTAAGGCGTGCATGTCTAAATGGGCTTTACAGTGGACCCGTGGGAATCTTAACCGAGTAAAAATTTCTAAAAAAGAGGTTAAGCTATATAATCATTTTCAAATGCCCATAATCAAATATTTTAACTCATAAAATTTGATTTAGTCTTATTTTGTGGCCGTATTGTTGGGTTTAAGGTGTGCATATATAAATGGGCTTTATAGTGGACCCGTTGGAATTTTAATCGAGTAAAAAGTTCTAAAATTGAGGTTAAGCTATATAATCATATTCAAATGCCCATAATCAAATATTTTAACTCATAAAATTTGATTTAATCTTATTTTTTGTGGCGTTTTTGTTGGGTTTAAGGTGTGCATGTCTAAATGGGCTTTATAGTGGACCGTTGGAATTTTAACCGAGTAAAAAGTTCTAAAATTGAGGTTAAGCTATATAATCATATTCAAAAGCCCATAATCAAATATTTTAACTCATAAAATTTGATTTAATCTTATTTTGTGGCCGTTTTTTTGGGTTTAAGGCGTTCATGTCTAAATGGGCTTTATAGTGGACCGTTGGAATTTTAAACGAGTAAAAATTTCTAAAAATGAGGTTAAGCTATATAATCATGTTCAAAAGCCCATAAATAAATATTTTAAGACATAAAATATGATTTAATCTTATTTTTTGGACGTTTTGTTGGGGTTTAAGGTGTGCATGTTTAATGGGCTTTACAGTGGATCCGTTGGGATTTTAACCGAGTAAAAAGTTCTAAAAATGAGGTTAAGCTATATGATCATGTTCAAAAAAAAGCCAAATAACTTAATTAAGGCGTGCATGTCTAAATGGGCTTTAAAGTGGACCGTTGGAATGTTAACCGTAAGTAAAAAGTGTTCTAAAATTGAGGTTAAGCTATATAATCATATTCAAAATCCCATAATCAAATATTTTAACTCGGAAAATTTGATTTAATCTTATTTTTGCCGTTTTGTTGGGTTTAAGGCGTGCATGTCTAAATGGGCTTTATAGTGGACCCGTGGGAATTTTAACCGAGTAAAAATTTCTAAAAAAGAGGTTAAGCTATATAATCATTTTCAAATGCCCATAATCAAATATTTTAACTCATAAAATTTGATTTAGTCTTATTTTGTGCCCGTATTTTTGGGTTTAAGGTGTGCATATATAAATGGGCTTTTTAGTGTGGACCGTTGGAATTTTAATCGAGTAAAAAGTTCTAAAATTGAGGTTAAGCTATATAATCATATTCAAAATCCCATAATCAAATATTTTAACTCATAAAATTTGATTTAATCTTATTTTTGGCGTTTTTTTGGGTTTAAGGTGTGCATGTCTAAATGGGCTTTATAGTGGATCCGTTGGAATTTTAACGAGTAAAATTTCTAAAAATGAGGTTAAGCTATATAATCATATTCAAAAGCCCATAATCAAATATTTTAACTCATAAAATTTGATTTAATCTTATTTAAATGTTTTTTTTGGGTTTAAGGTGTGCATATGTCTAAATGGGCTTTTAGTGGACCCGTTGGAATTTTAACCGAGTAAAAAGTTCTAAAATTGAGGTTAAGCTATATAATCATATTCAAAAAGCCCATAATCAAATATTTTAACTCATAAAATTTGATTTAATCTTATTTTGTGGCCGTTTTTTTTGGGTTTAAGGTGTGCATGTCTAAATGGGCTTTATAGTGGACCCGTTGGAATTTTAAAAGTAAAAATTTCTAAAAATGAGGTTTTATATAATCATGTTCAAAAGCCCATAAATAAATATTTTAAGACTTAAAAAATGATTTAATCTTATTTTTACGTTTTGTTGGGTTTTTTGTTTGGGTTTAAAAAGTGCATGCATGTTTAAATGGGCTTTTGGTGGATCCGTTGGGATTTTAAAAATCCCATAAGTAAAAAATTTAAAAATGAGGTTAAGCTATATGATCATGTTCAAAAGCCCATAACTTAATTAAGGCGTGCATGTCTAAATGGGCTTTAAAGTGGACCCGTTGGAATGTTAACCGAGTAAAGTGTACTGAAATTGAGGTTAAGCTATATAATCATATTCAAAATCCCATAATCAAATATTTTAACTCGGAAAATTTGATTTAATCTTATTTTGTGGCCGTTTTGTTGGGTTTAAGGCGTGCATGTCTAAATGGGCTTTATAGTGGACCCGTGGGAATTTTAACCGAGTAAAAATTTCTAAAAAAGAGGTTAAGCTATATAATCATTTTCAAATGCCCATAATCAAATATTTTAACTCATAAAATTTGATTTAGTCTTATTTTGTGGCCGTATTGTTGGGTTTAAGGTGTGCATATATAAATGGGCTTTATAGTGGACCCGTTGGAATTTTAATCGAGTAAAAAGTTCTAAAATTGAGGTTAAGCTATATAATCATATTCAAATGCCCATAATCAAATATTTTAACTCATAAAATTTGATTTAATCTTATTTTGTGGTTTTTTTTTTTTGGGTTTAAGGTGTGCATGTCTAAATGGGCTTTATAGTGGACCCGTTTGGAATTTTAATGTTCAAAAGTAAAAATTTCTAAAATTGAGGTTAAGCTATATAATCATTTTCAAAAGCCCATAATCAAATATTTTAACTCATAAAATTTGATTTAATCTTATTTTGTGGCCATTTTTTGGGTTTAAGGTGTGCATGTCTAAATGGGCTTTATAGTGGACCCGTTGGAATTTTAACCGAGTAAAAAGTTCTAAAAATGAGGTTAAGCTATATAATCATATTCAAAAGCCCATAATCAAATATTTTAAGACTTAAAAAATTTGATTTAATCTTATTTTTTTTGGATCCCGTTTTGTTGGGTTTTAAAGGCATGCATGTCTAAATGGGCTTTTTATAGTGGTTGGAAGTTGGAATTTTAACTATATAATCAGTAAAAATTTCTAAAATTGAGGTTAAGATTTATATAATCATATTCAAAAGCCCATAATCAAATATTTTAACTCATAAAATTTGATTTAATCTATATTTTGTGGCCGTTTTGTTGGGTTTAAGGCGTGCATGTCTAAATGGGCTTTTAAAGTGGACCGTGGAATTTTAACCGAGTAAAAATTTCTAAAATTGAGGTTAAGCTATATAATCATATTCAAATGCCCATAATCAAATATTTTAACTCATAAAATTTGATTTAATCTATTTTTGTGGCCGTTTTTGGGTTTTAAGGTGTGCATGTCTAAATGGGCTTTATAGTGGACCCGTTGGAATTTTAACCGAGTAAAAATTTCTAAAAAGAGGTTAAGCTATATAATCATTTTCAAATGCCCATAATCAAATATTTTAACTCATAAAATTTGATTTAGTCTTATTTTTGGCCGTTTTGTTGGGTTTAAGGTGTGCATATATAAATGGGGCTTTATAGTGGACCCGTTGGAATTTTAACCGAGTAAAAAGTTCTAAAATTGAGGTTAAGCTATATAATCATATTCAAAAGCCCATAATCAAATATTTTTAACTCATAAAATTTGATTTAATCTTATTTTTTTGTGGCCGTTTTTTTTTGGGTTTAAGGTGTGCATGTCTAAATGGGCTTTATAGTGGACCCGTTGGAATTTTAACCGAGTAAAAATTTCTAAAATTGAGGTTAAGCTATATAATCATATTCAAAAGCCCATAATCAAATATTTTAACTCATAAAATTTGATTTAATCTTATTTTTGGTTTTTTTTTTGGGTTTTAAGGTGTGCATGTCTAAATGGGCTTTATAGTGGACCGTTGGAATTTTAACGAAGTAAAAATTTCTAAAAATGAGGTTAAGCTATATAATCATTTTCAAAATGCCCATAATCAAATATTTTAACTCATAAAATTTGATTTAATCTTATTTTGTGGCGTTTTGTTGGGTTTAAGGTGTGCATGTCTAAATGGGGCTTTATAGTGGACCCGTTGGAATTTTAACCGAGTAAAAAGTTCTAAAATTGAGGTTAAGCTATATAATCATATTCAAAAGCCCATAATCAAATATTTTAACTCATAAAATTTGATTTAATCTTATTTTTGTGGCCGTTTTTTGGGTTTAAAGGTGTGCATGTCTAAATGGGCTTTATAGTGGACCCGTTGGAATTTTAAACGAGTAAAAATTTCTAAAAATGAGGTTAAGCTATATAATCATATTCAAAAGCCCATAATCAAATATTTTAACTCATAAAATTTGATTTAATCTTATTTTTTGGACGTTTTGTTGGGTTTAAGTGCATGTTTAAATGGTGCATGTTTAAATGGGCTTTATAAAGTGGATCCGCTATATAATCATGGATTTTAACAGAGTAAAAAGTTCTAAAAATGAGGTTAAGCTATATAATCATATTCAAAAGCCCATAATCAAATATTTTAACTCATAAAATTTGATTTAATCTTATTTTGTGGCCGTTTTTTTGGGTTTAAGGCGTTCATGTCTAAATGGGCTTTATAGTGGACCCGTTGGAATTTTAAACGAGTAAAAATTTCTGAAAATGAGGTTAAGCTATATAATCATGTTCAAAAGCCCATAAATAAATATTTTAAGACATAAAATATGATTTAATCTTATTTTTTGGACGTTTTGTTGGGGTTTAAGGTGTGCATGTTTAAATGGGCTTTACAGTGGATCCGTTGGGATTTTAACCGAGTAAAAAGTTCTAAAAATGAGGTTAAGCTATATGATCATGTTCAAAAGCCCATAACTTAGTTAAGGCGTGCATGTCTAAATGGGCTTTAAAGTGGACCCGTTGGAATGTTAACCGAGTAAAGTGTACTGAAATTGAGGTTAAGCTATATAATCATATTCAAAATCCCATAATCAAATATTTTAACTCGGAAAATTTGATTTAATCATATTTTGTGGCCGTTTTGTTGGGTTTAAGGCGTGCATGTCTAAATGGGCTTTACAGTGGACCCGTGGGAATTTTAACCGAGTAAAAATTTCTAAAAAAGAGGTTAAGCTATATAATCATTTTCAAATGCCCATAATCAAATATTTTAACTCATAAAATTTGATTTAGTCTTATTTTGTGGTCGTATTGTTGGGTTTAAGGTGTGCATATATAAATGGGCTTTATAGTGGACCCGTTGGAATTTTAACCGAGTAAAAAGTTCTAAAATTGAGGTTAAGCTATATAATCATATTCAAAAGCCCATAATCAAATATTTTAACTCATAAAATTTGATTTAATCTTATTTTGTGGCCGTTTTTTGGGTTTAAGGCGTTCATGTCTAAATGGGCTTTATAGTGGACCCGTTGGAATTTTAAACGAGTAAAAATTTCTGAAAATGAGGTTAAGCTATATAATCATGTTCAAAAGCCCATAAATAAATATTTTAAGACATAAAATATGATTTAATCTTATTTTTTGGACGTTTTGTTGGGGTTTAAGGAGTGCATGTTTAAATGGGCTTTACAGTGGATCCGTTGGGATTTTAACCGAGTAAAAAGTTCTAAAAATGAGGTTAATCATATTATAATCAATCATTTTCATAAAATTTGATTTATAACTGGCTTTTTTTTAAGGCGTGCATGTCTAAATGGGCTTTAAAGTGGACCCGTTGGAATGTTAACCGAGTAAAGTGTACTGAAATTGAGGTTAAGCTATATAATCATGTTCAAAAGCCCATAAATAAATATTTTAAGACTTAAAATATGATTTAATCTTATTTTTTGGACGTTTTGTTGGGGTTTAAGGTGTGCATGTTTAATGGGCTTTAAAGTGGATCCGTTGGGATTTTAAAAGAGTAAAAAGTTCTAAAAATGAGGTTATAATCATTTTCAAAATGATCATGTTCAAAAAGCCCATTTAACTTATTGGGTTTAAGGCGTGCATGTCTAAATGGGCTTTAAAGTGGACACGTTTTAATGTTAACCGAGTAAAGTGTACTGAAATTGAGGTTAAGCTATATAATCATATTCAAAATCCCAAAATCAAATATTTTAACTCGGAAAATTTGATTTAATCATATTTTGTGGCCGTTTTGTTGGGTTTAAGGCGTGCATGTCTAAATGGGCTTTACAGTGGACCCGTGGGAATTTTAACCGAGTAAAAATTTCTAAAAAAGAGGTTAAGCTATATAATCATTTTCAAATGCCCATAATCAAATATTTTAACTCATAAAATTTGATTTAGTCTTATTTTGTGGTCGTATTGTTGGGTTTAAGGTGTGCATATATAAATGGGCTTTATAGTGGACCCGTTGGAATTTTAACCGAGTAAAAAGTTCTAAAATTGAGGTTAAGCTATATAATCATATTCAAAAGCCCATAATCAAATATTTTAACTCATAAAATTTTATTTAATCTTATTTTGTGGCCGTTTTTTGGGTTTAAGGCGTTCATGTCTAAATGGGCTTTATAGTGGACCCGTTGGAATTTTAAACGAGTAAAAATTTCTGAAAATGAGGTTAAGCTATATAATCATGTTCAAAAGCCCATAAATAAATATTTTAAGACATAAAATATGATTTAATCTTATTTTTTGGACGTTTTGTTGGGTTTGGGGCATTTAAATGTGCATGTTTAAATGGGAATTTTTAGTAAAAAGTTGGATCCGTTGAGGATTTTAATCATATTCAAAAAGTTCTAAAAATGAGGTTAACTATAAAATTTGATCATGTTCAAAATTTAACTTGGGTTTAAGGCGTGCATGTCTAAATGGGCTTTAAAGTGGACCCGTTGGAATGTTTAAAGTAAAAAAATTTCTAAAAATTGAGGTTAAGCTATATAATCATGTTCAAAAGCCCATAAATAAATATTTTAAGACTTAAAATATGATTTAATCTTATTTTTTGGACGTTTTGTTGGGGTTTAAGGTGTGCATGTTTAATGGGCTTTACAGTGGATCCGTTGGGATTTTAACCGAGTAAAAAGTTCTAAAAATGAGGTTAAGCTATATGATCATGTTCAAAAGCCCATAACTTAATTAAGGCGTGCATGTCTAAATGGGCTTTAAAGTGGACACGTTGGAATGTTAACCGAGTAAAGTGTACTGAAATTGAGGTTAAGCTATATAATCATATTCAAAATCCCAAAATCAAATATTTTAACTCGGAAAATTTGATTTAATCATATTTTGTGGCCGTTTTGTTGGGTTTAAGGCGTGCATGTCTAAATGGGCTTTTTATAGTGGGACGTGGGAATTTTAACCGAGTAAAAATTTCTAAAAAAAAAAGAGGTTAAGCTATATAATCATTTTCAAATGCCCATAATCAAATATTTTAACTCATAAAATTTGATTTAGTC
>JAGYYJ010000527.1:0-12274 GCA_019671005.1 Hibiscus mutabilis
TGTTTTTCACCAAACCGTAGATATTGGGACAGCGTTTCCCGCATGGTTTTATTATTTCCCAAATCTCAAAAATTTAGAGATAAAAAGAAAAGGCAACCCGTAGCCCTTAGGTAATTTAATCGCGCAAAAAATGCCGGGTGCGATCATACCAGCACTAATGCACGGATCCCATTAGAACTCTCATGATAAAGCGTGCTTGGCGAGAGTAGTACTAGGATGGGTGACCTCTTGGGAAGTCCTCGTGTTGCACCCCTCTTTTTGAGACTCTTGTGTTTTTTTTCACCAAACCGTAGATATTGGGACGCGTTTCCCGCATGGTTTTATTATTTCCCCAAATCTCAAGAATTTAGAGATAAAAAGAAAGGCAACCCGTAGCCCTTAGGTAATTTAATCGCGCAGAAAATGACGGGTGCGATCATACCAGCACTAATGCGGATCCCATTGAAACTCCATGATAAAGCGTGCTTGGCGAGAGTAGTACTAGGATGGGTGACCTCTTGGGAAGTCCTCGTGTTGCACCCCTTTTTGAGACTCTTGTGTTTTTTTCACCAAACCGTAGATATTGGGACGCGTTTCCCGCATGGTTTTATTATTTCCCCAAATCTAAAAAATTTAGAGATAAAAAGAAAGGCAACCCGTAGCCCTTAGGTAATTTAATCGCAAAAAATGGCGGTGCGATCGATCATACCAGCACTAATGCACGGATCCCATGAACTCTCATGATAAAGCGTGCTTGGCGAGAGTAGTACTAGGATGGGTTACCTCTTGGGAAGTCCTCGTGTTGTACCCCTTTTTTTAGACTCTTGTGTTTTCTTTCACCAAACCGTAGATATTGGGACGCGTTTCCCGCATGGTTTTATTATTTCCCCAAATCTCAAGAATTTAGAGATAAAAAGAAAGGCAACCCGTAGCCCTTAGGTAATTTAATCGCGCAAAAAATGGCAGGTGCGATCATACCAGCACTAATGCACCGGATCCCATCAGAACTCCACAGTAAAGCATGCTTGGGCGAGAGTAGTACTAGGATGGGTGACCTCTTGGGAAGTCCTCGTGTTGCACCCCTCTTTTTGAGACTCTTGTTTTTTTCACCAAACCGTAGATATTGGGACGCGTTTCCCGCATGGTTTTATTATTTCCCCAAATCTCAAAATTTAGAGAAAAAAAAGAAAAGGCAACCCGTAGCCCTTAGGTAATTTAATCGCGCAAAAAATGGCGGGTGCGATCATACCAGCACTAATGCGGATCCCATGAGAACTCATGATAAAGCGTGCTTGGGCGAGAGTAGTACTAGGATGGGTGACCTCTTGGGAAGTCCTCGTGTTGCACCCCTCTTTTTGAGACTCTTGTGTTTTTCACCAAAGTAGTAGATTGGGACAGCGTTTCCCGCATGGTTTTATTATTTCCCCAAATCTCAAAATTTAGAGATAAAAGAAAGGCAACCCGTAGCCCTTAGGTAATTTAATCGCGCGAAAAAATGGCGGGTGCGATCATACCAGCACTAATGCGGATCCCATCAGAACTCCATGATAAAAAGCGTGCTTGGCGAGTAGTACTAGGATGGGTGACCTCTTGGGAAGTCCTCGTGTTGCACCACCCCTCTTTTTGAGACTCTTGTGTTTTTTCACCAAACCGTAGATATTGGGGGCGCGTTTCCCGCATGGTTTTATTATTTCCCAAATCTCAAAATTTAGAGATAAAAGAAAGGCAACCCGTAGCCCTTAGGTAATTTAATCGCGCAAAAAATGGCGGGTGCGATCATACCAGCACTAATGCATGCGGATCCCATCAGAACTCCATGATAAAAAGCGTGCTTGGGCGAGAGTAGTACTAGGATGGGTGACCTCTTGGGAAGTCCTCGTGTTGCACCCCTCTTTTTGAGATCTTTGTGTTTTTTTCACCAAACCGTAGATATTGGGCAGCGTTTCCCGCATGGTTTTATTATTTCCCCAAATCTCAAAATTTAGAGATAAAAGAAAAGGCAACCCGTAGCCCTTAGGTAATTTAATCGCGCAAAAAATGGCGGGTGCGATCATACCAGCACTAATGCGGATCCCATGAGAACTCATGATAAAAAGCGTGCTTGGCGAGTAGTAGTACTAGGATGGGTGACCTCTTGGGGAAGTCCTCGTGTTGCACCCCTCTTTTTGAGACTCTTGTGTTTTTCACCAAACCGTAGATATTGGGGACGCGTTTCCCGCATGGTTTTATTATTTCCCAAATCTCAAAAAATTTAGAGATAAAAAGAAAGGCAACCGTAGCCCTTAGGTAATTTAATCGCGCAAAAAATGGCAGGTGCGATCATACCAGCACTAATGCCGGATCCCATCAGAACTCATGATAAAAGCGTGCTTGGCGAGAGTAGTACTAGGATGGGTGACCTCTTGGGAAAGTCCTCGTGTTGCACCCCTCTTTTTGAGACTCTTGTGTTTTTTTCACCAAACCGTAGATATTGGGACAGCGTTTCCCGCATGGTTTTATTATTTCCCCAAATCTCAAAATTTAGAGAAAAAAGAAAGGCAACCCGTAGCCCTTAGGTAATTTAATCGCGCAAAAAATGGCGGGTGCGATCATACCGGCACTAATGCACGGATCCCATGAACTCATGATAAAAAGCGTGCTTGGCGAGAGTAGTACTAGGATGGGTGACCTCTTGGGAAGTCCTCGTGTTGCACCCCTCTTTTTGAGACTCTTGTGTTTTTTTCACCAAACCGTAGATATTGGGACGCGTTTCCCGCATGGTTTTATTATTTCCCCAAATCTCAAAAATTTAGAGATAAAAAGAAAGGCAACCCGTAGCCCTTAGGTAATTTAATCGCGCAAAAAATGACGGGTGCGATCATACCAGCACTAATGCACGGATCCCATGAACTCATGATAAAGCGTGCTTGGCGAGTAGTACTAGGATGGGTGACCTCTTGGGAAGTCCTCGTGTTGCACCCCTCTTTTTTTTGAGACTCTTGTTTTTTCACCAAACCGTAGATATTGGGGACAGCGTTTCCCGCATTTTTTTATTATTTCCCCAAATCTCAAAAATTTAGAGATAAAAAAAGGCAACCCGTAGCCCTTAGGTAATTTAATCGCGAAAAAAAAAAAATGCGATCATGCGATCATGCCAGCACTAATGCCGGATCCCATGAACTCAACTCTCGATGATAAAAAAAGCGTGCTTGGGCGAGTAGTACTAGGATGGGTGACCTCTTGGGAAGTCCTCGTGTTGCACCCCTCTTTTTGAGACTCTTGTTTTTTTCACCAAACCGTAGATATTGGGATAGCGTTTCCGCATGGTTTTTTATTTCCCAAATCTCAAAAAATTTAGAGATAAAAAAAAAGGCAACCCGTAGCCCTTAGGTAATTTAATCGCAAAAAAAAATGGCAGGTGCGATCATACCAGCACTAATGCCGGATCCCATCAGAACTCATGATAAAGCGTGCTTGGGGCGAGTAGTACTAGGATGGGTGACCTCTTGGGAAGTCCTCGTGTTGCACCCCTCTTTTTGAGACTCTTGTGTTTTTTTTCACCAAGTAGTAGATATTTGGGACGCGTTTCCCGCATGGTTTTATTATTTCCCAAATCTCAAAAATTTAGAGATAAAAAAGAAAGGCAACCACCCGTAGCCCTTAGGTAATTTAATCGCGCAAAAAATGGCGGGTGCGATCATACCAGCACTGCGGCGGATCCCGTGAACTCCTCGATCAAAAAGCGTGCTTTGGCGAGAGTAGTACTAGGATGGGTGACCTCTTGGGAAGTCCTCGTGTTGCACCCCTCTTTTTTTGAGACTCTTGTTTTTTTCACCAAACCGTAGATATTGGGGACAGCGTTTCCCGCATGGTTTTATTATTTCCCCAAATCTCAAAAATTTAGAGATAAAAGAAAGGCAACCCGTAGCCCTTAGGTAATTTAATCAAAAAAAAAAATGGCGGGTGCGATCATACCAGCACTAATGCACGGATCCCATCAGAACTCCATGATAAAGCGTGCTTGGGGCGAGTAGTACTAGGATGGGTGACCTCTTGGGAAGTCCTCGTGTTGCACCCCTCTTTTTGAGACTCTTGTTTTTTCACCAAACCGTAGATATTGGGACGCGTTTTCCCATGGTTTTATTATTTTCCCAAATCTCAAGAATTTAGAGATAAAAAAAGAAAGGCAACCCGTAGCCCTTAGGTAATTTAATCGCGCGAAAAAAATGCGGGTGCGATCATACCGGCACACTAATGCGGATCCCATCAGAACTCTCATGATAAAAGCGTGCTTGGCGAGAGTAGTACTAGGATGGGTGACCTCTTGGGAAGTCTCGTGTTGCACCCCTCTTTTTGAGACTCTTGTGTTTTTTTCACCAAACCGTAGATATTGGGACGCGTTTCCCGCATGGTTTTATTATTTCCCCAAATCTCAAAAATTTAGAGATAAAAGAAAGGCAACCCGTAGCTTAGTAGGTAATTTAATCGCGAAAAAATGATGGGTGCGATCATACCAGCACTAATGCACGGATCCCATCAGAACTCATCAGTAAAGCGTGCTTGGGCGAGAGTAGTACTAGGATGGGTGACCTCTTGGGAAGTCCTCGTGTTGCACCCCTTTTTTGAGACTCTTGTGTTTTTTCACCAAACCGTAGTAGATATTGGGACAGCGTTTCCCGCATGGTTTTATTATTTCCCCAAATCTCAAAAATTTAGAGATAAAAAAAGAAAGGCAACCCGTAGCCTTAGGTAATTTAATCGCGCAAAAAATGGCCAGGTGCGATCATACCAGCACTAATAATGCACGGATCCCATCAGAAACTCATGATAAAGCGCGCTTTGGCGAAGTAGTAGTACTAGGATGGGTGACCTCTTGGGAAGTCCTCGTGTTGCACCCCTCTTTTTGAGACTCTTTGTTTTTTTTCACCAAACCGTAGATATTGGATATTGGGACAGCGTTCCCGCATGGTTTTATTATTTCCCAAATCTCAAAATTTAGAGATAAAAGAAAGGCAACCCGTAGCCCTTAGGTAATTTAATCGCGCAAAAAAATGCCGGGTGCGATCATACCAGCACTAATGCGGATCCCATCAGAACTCCATGATAAAAAGCGTGCTTGGCGAGAGTAGTACTAGGATGGGTGACCTCTTGGGAAGTCCTCGTGTTGCACCCCTCTTTTTGAGACTCTTGTGTTTTTTTTCCAAACCGTAGATATTGGGACGCGTTCCCGCATGGTTTTATTATTTCCCCAAATCTCAAAAATTTAGAGATAAAAGAAAGGCAACCCGTAGCCCTTAGGTAATTTAATCGTTTGAAAAAATGGCGGGTGCGATCATACAACTACTAATGCCGGATCCCATCGAACTCACTCATGATAAAAGCGCTTGTTTTTTCACCAAACGTAGTAGATATTGGGACAGCGTTTCCCGCATGGTTTTATTATTTCCCAAATCTCAAAAATTTAGAGATAAAAGAAAGGCAACCCGTAGCCTCTTAGGTAATTTAATCGCGAAAAAATGGCGGGTGCGATCATACCGGCACTAATGCGGATCCCATCAGAACTACTGATAAAGCGTGCTTGGCGAGTAAGTAGTACTAGGATGGGTGACCTCTTGGGAAGTCCTCGTGTTGCACCCCCTTTTTTGAGACTTTTGTTTTTTCACCAGCGACTCTTAGATATTGGGGACAGCGTTTTTGGTTTTATTATTTCCCAAATCTTGAGATTTAGAGATAAAAAAAAGGCAACCGCGTAGCCCAATGGTAATTTGGTGAAAAAAACACAAGAGTCTCAATCAGAGGTGCAACTAACGAGGACTTCCCATGAGGTCACCCATCCTAGTACGTGCTTGGCAAGTAGTACTTAGGATGGGTGAGTTTGATGGGATCTCGTGTGCATTAGTCTTTTTATGACTCTTCATTTTTTCGCGATTAAATTACCTAAGGGCGCGTTTGCCTTTTTTTTTTATCTCTAAATTCTCAAGATTTAGAAATAATAAAACCATGCAGGAAAAAAGCGTCCCAATATCTACGGTTTGGTGAAAAAAACACAAGAGTCTCAAAAGAAGGGGTGCAACACGAGGACTTCCCTCACCCATCCTAGTACTACTGACCTCTAGCCCGTGTTGCACCTTTTTTGGAGTTGATGGGATCCGGTGCATTAGTCTTTTATGACTCTTGTTTTTTTCATTTTCTGCGCGATTAAATTACCTAAAGGCTACCGCGTTGCCTTTTTTTTTTTATCTCTAAATTCTTGAGATTTTGAAATAATAAAACCATGCGGGAAAGCAGCGTCCCAATATCTACGGTTTGGTGAAAAAACACAAGAGTCTCAAAAAAGAGGGTGCAACACGAGGACTTCCCAAGAGGTCACCCATCCTAGTACTACTCTCGCGCTTTGCGCTTTTTTGATGGAGTTTTGATGGGATCGGTGCATTAGTCTTTGGTATGATCGCACCGTCGTTTTTTTTGCGATTAAATTACCTAAGGGCTACGGGTTGCCTTTCTTTTTATCTCTAAATTCTTGAGATTTGAAATAATAAAACCATGCGGGAAGCAGCGTCCCAATATCTACGGTTTGGTGAAAAAAAACAAGAGTCTCAAAAGGGTGCAACACGAGGACTTCCCAAAGGTCACCCATCCTAGTACTACTCTCGCAAAAACGCTTGCTTTCTTTGCGGAGTTCGATGGGATCCGGTGCATTAGTCTTTGGTATGATCGCACCCGTCATTTTTGCGCGATTAAATTACCTAAGGGCTACGGGTTGCCTTTCTTTTTATCTCTAAATTCTTGAGATTTGGGAAATAATAAAACCATGCGGGAAAGCAGCGTCCCAATATCTACGGTTTGGTGAAAAAAAAACACAAGAGTCTCTCAAAGAGGGTGCAACACGAGGACTTCCCAAGAGGTCACCCATCCTAGTACTACTCTCGCCCAAGCGCGCTTTCTTTGCGGAGTTGATGGGATCGGTGCATTAGTCTTTGGTATGATCGCACCCGTCATTTTTTTTGCGATTAAATTACCTAAGGGCTACGGGTTGCCTTTCTTTTTATCTCTAAATTCTTGAGATTTGGGAAATAATAAAACCATGCGGGAAGCAGCGTCCCAATATCTACGGTTTGGTGAAAAAAAACACAGAGTCTCAAAAAGGGGTGCAACACGAGGACTTCCCAAGAGGTCACCCATCCTAGTACTACTCTCGCCCAAGCGCTTTTTTTGCGGAGTTTTGATGGGATCCGGTGCATTAGTGCTGGTATGATCGCACCCATTATTTTTTGCGCGATTAAATTAACTAAGGGCTACGGGTTGCCTTTCTTTTTATCTCTAAATTCTTGAGATTTTGGGAAATAATAAAATCATGCGGGAAAAGCGTCCCAATATCAACGGTTTGGTGAAAAAAAACACAAGAGTCTCAAAAAAAGGGTGCAACACGAGGACTTCCCAAGAGGTCACCCATCCTAGTACTACTCTCGCCCAAGCACGCGCTTTCTTTGCGGAGTTACGATGGGATCGGTGCATTAGTTTGGTATGATCGCACCCGTCATTTTTGCGCGATTAAATTACTAAAAGGGCTACGGGTTGCCTTTCTTTTTATCTCTAAATTCTTGAGATTTGGGAAATAATAAAACCATGCGGAAAGCAGCGTCCCAATATCTACGGTTTGGTGAAAAAAAAACAAGAGTCTCAAAAAGAAGGGTGCAACACGAGGACTTCCCAAGAGGTCACCCATCCCTAGTACTACTCTCGCCCAAGCACGCGCTTTCTTTGCGGAGTTTTGATGGGATCCGGTGCATTAGTGCTTTGGTATGATCGCACCCGTCATTTTTTTTGCGATTAAATTACCTAAGGGCTACGGGTTGCCTTTCTTTTTATCTCTAAATTCTTGAGATTTGGGGAAATAATAAAACCATGCGGGAAATGCGTCCCAATATCTACGGTTTGGTGAAAAAAAAAAACAAGAGTCAAAAAAGGGGTGCAACACGAGGACTTCCCAAGAGGTCACCCATCCTAGTACTACTCTCGCCCAAGCACGCTTTACTGCGGAGTTCTAATGGGATCCGGTGCATTAGTCACTGGTATGATCGCACCCATCATTTTTTTGCGCGATTAAATTACCTAAGGGCTACGGGTTGCCTTTCTTTTTAGCTCTAAATTCTTGAGATTTGAAATAATAAAACCATGCGGGAAGCAGCGTCCCAATATCTACGGTTTGGTGAAAAAAAAAAAACACAAGAGTCTCAAAAAGAAGGGTGCAACACGAGGACTTCCCAGAGGTCACCCATCCTAGTACTACTCTCGCCCAAGCACACGCTTTCTTTGCGGAGTTACGATGGGATCGGTGCATTAGTCTTTGGTATGATCGCACCCGTCATTTTTCTTGCGATTAAATTACCTAAAGGGCTACGGGTTGCCTTTCTTTTTATCTCTAAATTCTTGAGATTTGGGAAATAATAAAACCATGCGGAAAGCAGCGTCCCAATATCTACGGTTTGGTGAAAAAAAAAAACACAAGAGTCTCAAAAAAGGTGCAACACGAGGACTTCCCAAGAGGTCACCCATCCTAGTACTACTCTCGCCCAAGCGCGCTTTCTTTGCGGAGTTACGATGGGATCGGTGCATTAGTCTTTGGTATGATCGCACCTTTCGTCATTTTTTTTGCGCGATTAAATTACCTAAGGCTACGGGTTGCCTTTCTTTTTATCTCTAAATTCTTGAGATTTGGGAAATAATAAAACCATGCGGGAAAGCAGCGTCCCAATATCTACGGTTTGGAAAAAAAAAACACAAGAGTCTCAAAAGAGGGTGCAACACGAGGACTTCCCAAGAGGTCACCCATCCTAGTACTACTCTCGCCCAAAGCGCGCTTTCTTTGCGGAGTTACGATGGGATCGGTGCATTAGTCTTTGGTATGATCGCACCCGTCATTTTTTTGCGATTAAATTACCTAAAGGGCTACGGGTTGCCTTTCTTTTTTTATCTCTAAATTCTTGAGATTTGGGAAATAATAAAACCATGCGGGAAAGCAGCGTCCCAATATCTACGGTTTGGTGAAAAAAAAACACAAGAGTCTCAAAACAAGGGGTGCAACACGAGGACTTCCCAAGAGGTCACCCATCCTAGTACTACTCTCGCCCAAGCACGCGCTTTTCTTTGCGGAGTTACGATGGGATCGGTGCATTAGTCTTTGGTATGATCGCACGTCGTCATTTTTTTGCGATTAAATTACCTAAGGGCTACGGGTTGCCTTTCTTTTTTTATCTCTAAATTCTTGAGATTTGGGAAATAATAAAACCATGCGGGAAAGCAGCGTCCCAATATCTCGGTTTGGTGAAAAAAAAACACAAAAGTCTCAAAAAGAGGGGTGCAACACGAGGACTTCCCAAGAGGTCACCCATCCTAGTACTACTCTCGCCCAAGCACGGCTTTTTTGCGGAGTTCGATGGGATCCGGTGCATTAGTCTTTGGTATGATCGCACCCGTCATTTTTGCGATTAAATTACCTAAAGGGCACGGGTTGCCTTTCTTTTTATCTCTAAATTCTTGAGATTTGGGAAATAATAAAACCATGCGGGAAAGCAGCGTCCCAATATCTACGGTTTGGTGAAAAAAAAACACAAGAGTCTCAAAAGGAGGGGTGCAACACGAGGACTTCCCAAGAGGTCACCCATCCTAGTACTACTCTCTCCCAAGCAAGCTTTCTTTTCTTTGGAGTTACGATGGGATCCGGTGCATTAGTCTTTGGTATGATCGCACCCGTCATTTTTTGCGATTAAATTACCTAAGGGCTACGGGTTGCCTTTCTTTTTATCTCTAAATTCTTGAGATTTGGAAATAATAATAAAACCATGCGGGAAAGCAGCGTCCCAATATCTACGGTTTGTGAAAAAAAAAACACAAGAGTCTCAAAAGAGGGTGCAACACGAGGACTTCCCAGAGGTCACCCATCCTAGTACTACTCTCGCCAAAACGCGCTTTCTTTGCGGAGTTTCGATGGGATCCGGTGCATTAGTCTTTGGTATGATCGCACCCGTCATTTTTGCGCGATTAAATTACCTAAGGGCTACGGGTTGCCTTTCTTTTTATCTCTAAATTCTTGAGATTTGGGAAATAATAAAACCATGCGGGAAGCAGCGTCCCAATATCTACGGTTTGGTGAAAAAAAAACACAAGAGTCTCAAAAGGGGGGTGCAACACGAGGACTTCCCAGAGGTCACCCATCCTAGTACTACTCTCGCCCAAGCACGCTTTCTTTGCGGAGTACGATGGGATCGGTGCATTAGTCTTTGGTATGATCGCACCGTCATTTTTGCGCGATTAAATTACCTAAGGGCTACGGGTTGCCTTTCTTTTTATCTCTAAATTCTTGAGATTTGAAATAATAAAACCATGCGGGAAAGCGCGTCCCAATATCTACGGTTTGGTGAAAAAAACACAAGAGTCTCAAAAAGAGGGTGCAACACGAGGACTTCCCAAGAGGTCACCCATCCTAGTACTACTCTCGCCCAAGCACGCTTTTTTTGCGGAGTTACGATGGGATCGGTGCATTAGTCTTTGGTATGATCGCACCCGTCATTTTTTTGCGCGATTAAATTACCTAAGGGCTACGGGTTGCCTTTCTTTTTATCTCTAAATTCTTGAGATTTGGGAAAAATAATAAAACCATGCGGGGAAAGCAGCGTCCCAATATCTACGGTTTGGTGAAAAAAACACAAGAGTCTCAAAAAGAAGGGTGCAACACGAGGACTTCCCTAGAGGTCACCCATCCTAGTACTACTCTCGCCCAAGCACGCTTTCTTTGCGGAGTTTTGATGGGATCGGTGCATTAGTCTTTGGTATGATCGCACCCGTCATTTTTTTGCGATTAAATTACCTAAGGGCTACGGGTTGCCTTTCTTTTTATCTCTAAATTCTTGAGATTTGGGAAATAATAAAACCATGCGGGAAGCAGCGTCCCAATATCTACGGTTTGGTGAAAAAAAACACAAGAGTCAAAAAAGAAGGGTGCAACACGAGGACTTCCCAAGAGGTCACCCATCCTAGTACTACTCTCGCCCAAGCACGCTTTTTCTTTGCGGAGTTACGATGGGATCCGGTGCATTAGTCTTTGGTATGATCGCACCCGTCATTTTTGCGCGATTAAATTACCTAAGGGCTACGGGTTGCCTTTCTTTTTATCTCTAAATTCTTGAGATTTGAAATAATAAAACCATGCGGGAAAGCAGCGTCCCAATATCTACGGTTTGGTGAAAAAAAAAAAACACAAGAGTCTCAAAAAAAGGGTGCAACACGAGGACTTCCCAAGAGGTCACCCATCCTAGTACTACTCTCTCGCCCAAGCAGCTTTTTCTTTGCGGAGTTTCGATGGGATCCGGTGCATTAGTCTTTGGTATGATCGCACCGTCATTTTTGCGCGATTAAATTACCTAAGGGCTACGGGTTGCCTTTCTTTTTATCTCTAAATTCTTGAGATTTGGGAAATAATAAAACCATGCGGGAAAGCAGCGTCCCAATATCTACGGTTTGGTGAAAAAAAAAAAACAAGAGTCTCAAAAAGAGGGTGCAACACGAGGACTTCCCAAGAGGTCACCCATCCTAGTACTACTCTCGCCCAAGCACGCTTTTTGCGGAGTTACGATGGGATCGGTGCATTAGTCTTTGGTATGATCACACCCGTCATTTTTTTGCGATTAAATTACCTACCTAAGGGCTACGGGTTGCCTTTCTTTTTATCTCTAAATTCTTGAGATTTGGGGAAATAATAAAACCATGCGGGAAATGCGTCCCAATATCTACGGTTTGGTGAAAAAAAAAACATAAGAGTCTCAAAAGAGGGGGTGCAACACGAGGACTTCCCAAGGTCACCCATCCTAGTACTACTCTCGCCCAAGCACGCTTTCTTTTGCGGAGTTACGATGGGATCGGTGCATTAGTCTTTGGTATGATCGCACCCGTCATTTTTTGCGCGATTAAATTACCTAAGGGCTACGGGTTGCCTTTCTTTTTATCTCTAAATTCTTGAGATTTGGGAAATAATAAAACCATGCGGGAAAGCAGCGTCCCAATATCTACGGTTTTGTGAAAAAAAAAACACAAGAGTCTCAAAAAGAGGGGTGCAACACGAGGACTTCCCAAGAGGTCACCCATCCTAGTACTACTCTCGCCCAAAGCGCGCTTTCTTTGCGGAGTTACGATGGGATCGGTTGCATTAGTCTTTGGTATGATCGCACCGTCATTTTTTTTTGCGATTAAATTACCTAAGGGCTACGGGTTGCCTTTCTTTTTATCTCTAAATTCTTGAGATTTGGGAAATAATAAAACC
>JAGYYJ010002358.1:0-55879 GCA_019671005.1 Hibiscus mutabilis
CTATTTCATTAATAATAAAATGATACGATGTGATTTATCGAGAGTGCACGAAAATACACGACAATACATCAAATATTATCCTTATTTTAGAGATTTACTTGTGTGTAATTTGAATTCAATTCTTACATATATTGTGTATTTGTGATAAGATGGGAGTGAATTAAGTCCAAGATCTTTATAATCAAAACTATTTATTTCAAATATATATTGTTGATATGCATATCTTCTTAAATTAAGATACATAAAAATTTTATTTCTATTTTTTCAAAAAACACTTGAGCAAAAATAACAATGATGATTCACGTGCATTTTACAATGAAAGATACAATAATTTAGCTCTCTAAGACTCTTCAATGTTGGTATTTTCTTTAAATATGTGTCTTTATGTCGTTGAGTTGTTTAGACCTTGTTTTTATATTTTTCTTCTATGAATAATAGCCGCTTTGATGTAATGTTGTCGTTACTTACCAAAAAAGACAACATTTTATAACATGTGGGATTGATTTTTTTTTTCCGTAAATAAGACTGTTACAAAGTTAAAATGATCAATTTTTCACTTAGGGGGTTAATTTTTTGGTGAAGGAATCAATCTCTTCCACCAAAAAACCAATCTTTTTGTACTTGGAGGATGAGAGAAAATTGTTGGAAGCATTCTGTCCACAAATGAATCAATCTCTTGCTTTAGGGAGTCAATCATTGTTTCCTAAAAGTCTAGAAAACATATTATTAAAGTGCAAAAACGAAGCATAATTATTTTGAAAAAAATCGATTAAGTTAAAAATTATTCAAAACGAATTTTTCAAGTTTCTTTGGACTTTGAATTATTTTTGAAGATTTTTATATATTTGATTAAGTTTAAAAATACCTTTCACTTAATTTATTATATTAAAATATTAATTCAACGACTTGTGACCTACAATCCAGAACTAATTTAACTCAACCAAACTCATGTAAATACAATAAACACAGAGAGTGATCATACATAAGCTCAACAAGATAGTCAAGCACATTATATACATTAAATTAAGACATTAGAATAATCATTAGCGTAAAATTTCAACACAAGTACAAAACATTTACTAAAAAAATCACCATTTCTTAATTTTTCTCAATATTAGCTTATTAATCACATTCAAAAATCTTATGTCGGGTTAATTTGAATTATGATAGCCTATGGGTTACTTGATGTAGACAAACGATAACAGTGAAATAGACGAAGATAGTAATCGCAAACAAAGCAATAAAATAGTAAGATCAAGATTTACATGAAAAACTTAAAAAGAAAAAAAATCATAGGTAGAGGATAAGAACTTTCACTATAACGAAGAATAAAAGACTACAATCAGTTTGCATCTTAAAGCTATGTAGGGTTTTTTTTATCTACATGTTATATATTATGCTGTGTTTAAAACTTTAATCTCTAATATCTATTTATAAAGATATATCGATTGTTTACAAAGTATTCTAGCACTACTCAACGTAAGTCCTATCTTTAATTGATGTAAAATAAAAAAAAAATTGTTAAAAGTAAGATTTTTATTTTAACCCAAATCCTAAGAATTTGAGTCATAACTAACAAATTTTTAACTCCATTTCTATTAAAAAATAGTCTTAAGATCCACTCAATTTCAAAAGTATGTAGGAAAAATAAAAGAAAATATCAAAGTCCAGTTTTAAACTATGAAAAAAAAAACATTGATCTTTTTGCACGTGTAATCATTTCTCGATTGCTTAATTAATTGGCAACCTCATTTTGCTTTTTGAAAAACAAATTAAAAAGTTTATCTTATTTTGGTATCCTGCTCCTGTAAAACTTCTAAATGAAGAGAAAACAAAGATGTTTATGCTTATAAATTGGAATTGGATAATAAAATCATACTTGAAATTGAATAAGTTTAAATTTAGAGACGGGTTAAGATTTGAGGTAAGGTAAAACATAAATTTCAAAAAGTAGGGTGTAAATTCATGATTAACCCAATTTTTTTCAAAAATAATATATAAAGAAATAAGGTAAAAATTTTCCCCTTGGAGGGTCTCATTTAGTTAAGTCCCTGTTCAAATTCCAATCAAATATGAGGATAAAAAAATCAGTTTAAGTATTTCAATCGGTCATCGTCTCTTTCGGCATCCAACCAAGAATTACTAGTCACTTTTTCGTTTTACGATTTATATCAAGGATTAAAATTGCGATTACGGCCACATTTTCTGTTGTATTGTATTAACCACGGCTGCGAATATAATAAATTTTATTGTAGTTACCGGAGAATCGTGGTCGTAATATTTTATAAAAAAATTGCACTATTTTTTTATAAAAAAATTTGTGTTTTATTGTTGTTGTAATTGATCGTTACCCATTAAACTACGGTCGAGATCCAGCACTATTGATGTGATTCCGATTCACACCGTTATTTTTTGCGATAAAAGTTTCGAACCACACTGCTACTGCTATTCCACTATCAGAACAAAATATAGCAGCACAGCATTAAGTGTATATATAATCAGAAATAAACAAAAGATTTTATTGTCGTCCTCTTTTAAGATCCAACAAAAAAAAAAGCAAAGCTAAGAATCTTTAACCTCTCACTCTCTAAAGACACATATATCTCATTCTGGAATTGTAGGGTATCCAATGTCCAAACCCTAAAAGCTAAGGGAACATTGAATTATTGTCCATAATTCTTCATAATAAAAGCAATGTTAAGGGAGGCAGCCGGGCATGAGATGGATACATGGGGGGTCCCCATTCATACTTCTGAATCTTTACTCTCCGTCTGAGAATTTTGACTTCACCGACCGCCGGAGAACAGTATTTCATCGGAAACTCTACACTGATCCTACAAACATTACCAACTTTTTTTTTCCTTTTTTAGTTTTATCAAACAACATTCATTTTGCTGTTATTTGGTTAGTTGGCATTGGCAATAATAAGGTTTTGTTTTCAACGTATTGACTAATAGAAATCATCTGTACTTTTTTTGTGTCTTTATGTATGCTTCAGCATTTGGATTTAGAGTTTAAAATTAAATTTTAGAATTAAAATATAAAATATAAAGTATAAAGTTTAATATTTAGAGTTTATGATTTAGAGTTATAGGAAAAAAGCATGTAAACGTTCATCATTCCATTACAATTTTAACACAAACCCTTTATTGTTGTTTAGATGAAAATTAAAGTTTAGGATTAGAATACTGTCCCCACAACCAAAACAAGCTTTATGAATCATCATAAAGCGCCGTTTGAGAAGTAAGTCAACGGCATATCAAACCCCTGGGGGGTTTAATTTCACATTTCTTTTTTGCATGCTAAAAAGAGGAGAATTAAATCTAACAACAGATTTTGCTTTCATTACTGCCTTGAAATCTCTTCACCTTTCCTTCTTTCTCGTTTTTAAAGAACAAAAAGTCTTGGCTCCGGCATGCTATTGCGATTACTATAGTTATTAAAAGTCACTTTAGATTTTTTAACGCTTATGAATTTTTATTAATATAAAAATATAATTTTTAAAATTATAATTGATTTTTTTATTTTTATCGTAACGGAACAATAATAAAAATAACGACTTGTTATTATCGCAATTAGTCGTTATCAGTTAACTGTTAAATTACAGCCGCAATACACTATTACTGATGTGATTTACTTTACAATGTTATTTTTGACCGTAACAATTTTAAACGCATCATTGTCGCTATATAACGACAGTTATTTTACTATACAACTGCTATTTGAATCCTAGTTAACCGTTTGAATTAAGCAAGGATGATGATTGGAATGGGAAAATTATCTAAAATGTTTGAGTTCCTCGGGAAACATGCTTCGCCCTATAAAAATGGGAAAGGGAGGGGGTCCAGTTTAAGGGCAATACGACAGAAACTATTATGACAGAAGATAATTATTGTTATGTTATGTCTCTTTCTAAACCCACAGTGGCGCATGTGACTGATTGATATTCTTTACTTTTTGTTTTGAGTTTTGGGTTAGGGTAAAGCAGGAATTCTAGGGTTTTTTTTTTTTTTTTACCTTTTCGCAATACTAACAGTTAGTAATAACATATTAATGGCAGTAATAATACTAACCCAACCATCCAAAATAATTACCACAATCTTTTTTGCAATTTGAGCTCCCTAAATCACTACGAATCTCCCCATATGATTCGAACAAAGTGCTTTGTCTTTTCTAGTAAAGACAATTATTGCTTTAATAATCCATTTGCCAGCTTAATATGTACACACAAATTTGAATTCCCCCCTACTCTTTTATTTTTCTAAAAGCATCTTAAAAAATCATTTAAAAGATAATTTTATAGATATTCAATCGTACCTAACTCAAAATGATTAAGGATGATTTCGTTTCTTTAAAACACAAGTATTTTCAAGCTAAATATTTTTCGAACCTAAAAACGGTGTCGAGAGTATCATTACAGGCATTTGAACCGTTTTACTTGTATGTTCTGCAATGTGAAAAGTAAAAGTAAATATGTATCTTTAATTTCTCACCATACAAAGAAGCACAAAAGCTTACAAGGAATCTCACTTTCTCCTTCAATGCAAGCTAAAGCTGACAAAGGCTATGGAGTTTGTCCAGTAGAAGTGCTACAGGAATGCAATGAAGGCCTTGGTTCAGGAGGGTTTGCTTGCCATTTCCATTGGAACAGATTACCACGTCAATATATCACCTCTAATTACTATCTAAAGCAATATGCTCTGTGCCACCAAATATTTCCAACTTCTTTTTCCCAGTTTCCACTTCAAACAATATCATTAAACCAGATAGATTTACTTATTAAAAAGAAAAGAAACATACAGATTGATTGTGCCTTGGCAATTTAGGGGTTATTAAATAGTAACCAAACCGTTAAAAAATGGTTAACCATTATTAACGGTTCAGTTGCAAATTTTTTATGATAAAGAGAAAATAATCAAACTATGTTAGGCATAGGATGCACTAACTGTACAATCATCATGTAAAGAATCTAAGACCACATCAGACGTGTTTAAGAAATAAAGAGGGGCGAAACTATTGGGAGTAAACAACTTCGCCAAGCCACCAACGACCTTATTCCCTTCACAGTAGACATGTTCAAACTTCACCAACCACCCTCTATGGCATAGATCAGAAATGCGCTGAAGCATCGTTGTGCATAAAACCGAAATAGAGCTGTTGTGAAGCATTCGGACAACCCGGAGATTATCCGATTCAACCACCACAAATGACGCACCCAAAGTGCTTAACCTATTACCTAATAATTTTTTCACATGTTCACTGTTTCTTTTAAGAATAATAAAATTATCTATTCTATAAAAATATTATATTGATGTAGTCAATCTTGTGAACAAACTATATTTATAAATAATTCAATAATAGTTAATCATTAATCATCATTTTTAACGGTTCGTTTAATCAAAACCGTTTAACTTTAACGATTCGGATAATTAACCTATAAAATATAATGGTTGTATTAATTTACGGTTTAAGATGCACACCTCTGCTTGATATGGTTATCCACTACCAAATGTGAAAAAGCTAGTCAAATGAGGTTATGTACCTAGGGAGCAAATTAAATGATCTCAAAATTTATCTTTTTGGTTTGCTTAAATATCACTGAACAACACCACCATTTTCGAATCTATTGAAATCATGCACTTCAAATTTCATTCAAAGCATGAAAAAAAAAATCTACCCACTGAAGCCATGAATTGATAAGTATCAAAAAGAGAAAGAAAAAGGGAAATGATAAAAGGAAGTTGACTGAAGCATAGTGATCGATACCGGCTGCATGCATTCTGCAAGCAAACGCCATTGCAAAGAAAGGAAAAAAAGAAGAAAGCATTTATTAGCAAAAGCGAAAAGAGTTTAAAGCATTGATGAACCAATCATGGTCTTGTGCTGAGACCCCACCATTGGCATAGAGGTCCCCCAGGCCAAACAGTGGATTGGGAGCCCCCCACCCCTATTGCAGCATAACTCAACATCACTCCCGACAATTGTTTTCCGGACCCCTTGATTGAATGAAAACTTTCACCAGAGAATGTCTACCCTTCTTTGGACCAAACATCTGTCGTTTCACAGCTTGGATTCCCTTCCTTCCTTGAAACCCTAAACTCTCACTCTTTCCTTTGTGTGTGGGAAAAATTAGATGAAATCGTCGGCCCTTAATTATATTTTGACATATATATACTTACTTTAACGAAAAAATATTTTAAGTACCTATTTTGATCAAAAAATATACTTTAAGTACTTATTTTGACAAAAAAATAAGTATTTGAATAAAAAAAAATAGCATGCTTTAAGTAGTTATTTGTGATATAAGCTAAAATTTAAATATTAAGTTGGACAATAAACTTATACCATATGCGAAAATTCATAGCAATGGTACTCAATTATTATTTTTAGTATAAAGAATGATTATCTAACTTAAAACACCGACGATTAAGTTTAATTAATTGACATTGTTAATGGTGTAATATACTCGATATGAAATCGAAATGTAACATATTTCAATTTTATAAAAAAAAAATACAAGCTAAACAAATTTACATGAAAGTAGCTTTAGAAAACAAGTGATTAGTTTAAAAAAATCATTGAGGACTATAAGTGGAGTACGAACTTCTCAAAGAAAACAAAAAACAACACCATTCTCAAGAGAGAAAAAATGGACATAATATTGATGATTCATCATGAGAACATTCTCCAAATTAAATATTTTTTTTGATGCGGTTTATGTCTAATTTATTGTTTATGTTTAAGATTTGTAACTCTTATTCTAAAAATTTTATTACTGAAAATTGAACTTATGTTCTCTCTTTAAAAGTGTAATTTGTCTTGTCATTGCACTCGGCCCTTATTAGTTGGATATATAACTTTAATTTTCTGTCCAAAAATAAGACTTTGTTCAAATAAAATTCTCCTACCAATCAAATGGATACATAGAGAGAGAGTTAGGTTTTAGAGTTTGGATTACATTAGCGCTACTGAATGGTTTATATATGACAGTCTATTAAGTAGGAGAAATGATCAAATTTATTAACAATGAAATAATTAGATCTATAATCAAATGATGCACAGTTCATGTTTTGTTTTTGTTTTTTTTAAAGCATATGTTTGAATATTCGATAATTTTGACCTAGAAGCTTATTTTTATTAGTCATAAATCAGCAAAAAAAAACATGGCTAGGGTAAACTTTTAAACCGATAAGTATACTCTTCATTGTTCATTATATCACTATTTTTATTTTAAATTTATTTTATTTTTATAAGATTTATCACATGTATAGATAATAATTTTAATGCTAAAGAGTCAAATTTATTCAAGTAGTAATTCGAAATCAGTTATGTTGTCTTTATTTTTTATTTGGTAATTTCACCCTCAAAGTCAGTTAATTGCAGCAATATTATCTTTTGATTGACGTTGACTGTTAAAGTGATGACATAGCAGTTAACGATAAAATCATTTATACAATTTTACTCTCAAAGTCATTCAATTTGAGCAATTTATGCACAGCTTTTGTTGATGCACAATTCATTTTTTTTTTGTTAAAAAAAGCATACGTTTGAATATTTGATGATTTTGACCTAGAAACTTATCTTTATTAGTCACAAGTCAGCAAAAAAAAAAAACATGCTTTTATTATATATAACTAATAAAATTATGCTTAAGCGGCCATATCATCTTTATTTATCTGGTTAGGATAAACTTTTAAACCCGAGTATCCGAGTAATTATGTAACAGGTATCCGATTCATATTTTTTTAATTTTAAATTTTAAAAAATCACATATTAAACACGTAAAATTAAAAGTTTATAATACATAATCCAAACAAAAAAATTAGTGATTTGAAGTTAGTTTTAACTTTGAAGTGTGGAATATTTAGATATATATTAAAGATTATCACCAAAAGAATATATTAAAAAGATTAATCTCGATCGTGATTTTTCCTTCAAATATCATACTGACATATCAATACAAATATTTTTTAAAAAAAAATTGAAACTTAAAACTTAAAAGTACAAACATAGAAAGAATTTAGGGATTTAAATTTAGTTTTGGAGTAAAAATATTAAAAAACCTAAAATAAGCATATAATTTAAAATATAAAAAATATATATTAAAAGTGTCGGGTCGGGTACTCGGTAAGGGAAAAAATTTGGCCCAAACCCGACCCATGTACCCGAGAAAATTACCGGGTCGAGTACTTGGCCCGATAAAAAAATAAAAATCTTAAAAATACCCGCTTATTTTGTATCGGGTCGTCAGATAATCGAGCTGGATCAATCGGGTCGGGTAATTTTAAACACCCCTACTCTATATCGTTCATTATGTCACAATTTTTATTATAAATATATTTTATTTACATAAGATTTATCACATTTATAGATGCTAATTTTAAAGGTTTGTTAAATGACTATATTTCATAATAAAAGTTCAGAATCAATAAATCAAATGTATTTATTATTATTGATTCATGCACAAGTGCGTGTAGAAAATTTATTTTCATAAGTATTAAATTTAGGGTTTAGGAATTTTAGTGGACGAGTTTTGTATTTAGCGTTTATGGTTAATTTGGAGTTTATATGTTAAAACCTAAATCTTTAACTATATTACTCTAAAAATTAAACACTAACCTCTAGATCATAAGTTCTAACATTTAAACTCTAAATCGAGTTCATATACCTTAAAATTAAGACACTTGTAAAAAAAAATTCGTTTCCACGGCCTATGGATAAAATATTTTTACTATTATTTAAAAAAAAGTTTTTGAAACAAGTTAAGAGAATTCCAAAGTGATGAAGTGGGAAGTTTGAGGTCAGTGTAGTAGTGCCGGTGATAGAGGAGGCAAGTAGCCGGGCGCCTCAGATGCTTTTCACCTGTCAGTCGACTCAGCTTGGACTTGGGTTACTTCATTTATGATGATGACATAATAATACGTCATAAATAGGAAATATATTCCACGTAAAATACTTTTTTCTTTTTTTTTCTCCAAATATTATTATCTTAATGCAAAGCTGGGTGGGTTAAAAGGAAGTGAAAGGGCTTTTAGCTGAAATGAGATTCTACCCTCCCAACTCTTAAGCCCATGTTTTGTTACAATTTGCAAAATGATTTCGATATACCCAATGGTCTAACGGTAGATTTTTCTTTTAATTCTGCAAGATATATTTCAAAATATATATTATTTTTTAGGGTTTAATTTTGATACCCAATGGTTTAATTCTGCGTATTTATACTATAAACTCAATAGGCCTTGGGCAATTTGACGAATAAAAAACTACTCGAAAAAAGGGCAGAATTAAAACATATACAAAATCCTAAATTACTAAACCTAAACTCTAAAAAGCTAAACCCCAAACTCTAAATTCTAAAACTTAAATTCTAAATACTAATATTAAATTCTAAACACTACAACCCAAACCTCTAAACCTAAACTAAACCCCTAAACCCTAAAACTAAAAAGTTTGTGTAAATCAAACTAAAATTCGCACAAACTATATATTGAAAATTTTCTCTTATTTTTATAATATTATTTCTAAGTCTTTATACAGTTGATATCTCTTAAAAGTTGTAAGATATGCAACCCAAAAGGCGTGAAGAAAATAGACTAAACATTCCCTTAAATACATTGCTTATCTTCTTTAACAAAAACCAACCACCATCATAAAAACTTCCATAATTCTTCTAAATTAAAATACGTTTAAATGTGTCGCATTAAAAAAACGTTTAAATGTGATGATATTATCTTTAGAATTTTGAAGGGATTATGAGTAGATAAAAAAGGCTGTCAAATTGATAAATATAACGGTAGAGTATAAACATAATCACTAAACTATACTAAATAATTGAAAACGGTTATCAAACTTTTAAAAATTATATTATAGACATTAAATAATAAGTGACCATTTTGTATAAAAAAGCAGTAAAGGCAGAATACACAAATAATCATTAAACTATCGTTAATAATATAAAACAGGTAGGTCTTGGGTGACATTTGACATTCAGTCAAAGGTTGTTAAGGAAGTGGGCCGAATAGGCTTAGTTGTTGTATTGGGTCTGATGTAAATGGGTTGCTTGAATTGCTGGAGGGTATTGATTTGGGTTTGATAATCTAAAGTGTAATGGATTTCGGATGTTTGGATTTAGACAATGGGCTTTGTATATGTAAATGAACATTCGAAATCCATTTATTTTTGGGTTGGAGACCCGGACAAAAACAGTGATTACAAAAACAAGATATATTCATACATATGTTTTGTTGTTTGCATCCAACTCGTACTCGTACTAATACGTGTCTTCAAATATTTGTTAGCCACGCTTTTTACAATCGTACTACATAAAGCAATTTTTTTTAATAAACCACATAAGCAAAATTGTATCCGGTCAACCATGTTTTTCCAATTATTTCACCTTCCTAAGATTTATGTGAAATGTTGTTTTTGATAAACAATTAGAATTGGATAGTATTTTAATATCTATTTTTTGGTAATTTTTTTAAATCATCACTCAACTTTATTCTCAAACTTATTTTGGTTATTGGCGTTTTAAAATGTTTAATCTATTTACTAAAGCTTAGTTATTAACGTTTTTTATCACTCTTCCGCTAATTTTTTGATGATATCTATTTACCGACGAATGAAGGAATTTTTTTAAGATCCGAGCGGTGAGAAGCTTTATCGGCACGAGAGAAGCAATATACTGAAAAATGTGCTCCATCTAACGGTAAAGGACGGAAATCGACAAGAGAGAAAATAAAAGATTCTTGCTCGATTCATGGACTTCGGGACACTTTTCAACGAAATAGAGGTCGAATTCGAACTTAAAGGACGAGACAAACAGCTGGTAAAATTAAGTACCAAACGAACACCATTTATAATATGTTTCTGAGGATGGTGAACGATGAAGTAATCAAATACGTTAAATGTCTAAATTTTAATAACTAAAAAATTCAACTAAAATAAAATTGAGAATAAAATTCATTAATTATTTATATAATTTATCTTTAATTTTTTTAAATGAAATTTGTGGAACATACCAAGTTTTCACTCTATGCCTTGCTAATCTGAATCGCATAGTTCATAAATACAGGGCGGCCCCTGAATTCTTAGGAAATGAAACCTATATGTGTCCTATAATCACACAACAGACTGAAAAAACTAGGCATTTATCTGTAACTGCAGTCTACGTAGTTAATGCCGAGCTAATGTCTACAATTCCCATTTTCTGACATTACTCATCACATTGAACAGCTCGCCAATGCAGCAGCTGCCTGCTAATTAAGGGCTAACTAAATAGAGTAGGGCAATCATAAATTAGAACTCTTCAATTAAGAAACGAAGTTAAGAAAGAAGATTAGAGGATAAATAATAAGAATTAAAACAAAAGGGTTAAAAAAGATTGAAAGAATGATAGGTAAAACAAATCTGAAATTTCAGCTTTGTTTATGGTTTGTGGAGATGGCTTGAAGTTGAAGATAGAGATGGCTTGATGAATCTGTCGATGGTTTTGTCTTCGGCACCCTCTTAGACACAATTACCTAAGCAAGCAACCTCAAGCGGCTCTAACCCACCCTCGTAGACGCAATTACCTAGGCAAGCATGAATGTGAAGATGATTTCCCTTACAATAACTCGTCGACCTTATGTTAAAGAAGACTACTAAGGCACAAGTTATCAACACTTGCAAAAACAATCTCACTAAATATTTCATTAACTAAAAGAAATCTGAATTACAATGTTGGAGACTTCATCCTTTTATAGGAGAAGGATAAACAAAGTAATTTAATTTCTACTAAAACAAGAAAAACCTAATTTAATTAAAATAATAAAAATAGCATTCAAACTCCTTGATGGCTTGGGTTGCAAGTGATAAGCTGATAAGGGCTAGTTGTTTGGGCGGCAAATAATAAGTTGATAGGTATTTGGGCTTACTTGGACAGTAAGTCACTGGTCTTGGGCAAGAAGGCATGTATGGGCTGTTTTTAAAGCAAACTAGGCCTAAAAACATCAATTTAAATGATAGCAAATACATTGGGTTAAGTTTAATTCGTCCAAAGCCTTATATGTTAGCTTTTGGGCTGAATTTTACAAAATCCGTAATAATCTTGTATCCAATTTTCTGCATGCGCAGTCTTTAGTAAAATGGACGTATCGTGAGTTCTTGACATCAGATTTGATGCGTTTCAAGATACGTTGAAAATGTAACTAAATTATGGTTATTTGTTAGAAGACAACTCTGCCCAAAAATGCCCGAACCCCATCGGAAAAGTCGTCACAAGTTGGCTGACTTTCCAGACTTCACAAACAAATTCAGCTTCTTGTCCAATATGCATTGATTTAGCCCTCCCATGCATCTATCATTCCCCCTCTTCTCAAAAAGATTCATCCTCAAATCAGCTATGAGAGAACGGTCAGCAACGTCAATCGAAAAGGCTTTTTTGTCGTATATGGAGTGATCTAATTGGGCCCATCTCAATGGTTCAACAAAATCCTAAAAAAGAACTCAAAACTACTCGAAATAATGATGTTATGGTTAGGTCGATAAAAATCTCTCTTTATATTTTTCTCATCTTTTTCATGTGGACATTGTTCGACTTTTACCTCTTGCTTCTTTTCACTCACAAAAATTGGGCCATTAAGATGACTTTTATTGCTCTCGGCCTCTTGACTATCAGTCTTTTCAAATGAGATAACCTATTTCTCTTATTCCTGTCACAAAATATCATCAAAGTACAATTTTTGTAGGGGAGAAAGTGTTTCTAACATAATGATAGGACAAGAATCAAATGAAGGGTTAGAATTACACTTACTTTCTTGGGAGGGTGTTGATGAATCAAGAGAACTCAATACTAAGCATGAAAGATTGTCTTGATTGATGGGTTCAAGTGTTTCATCTTCTGAAGCGTCATCTTCTGAAAGTATTTGCTCGTTATTGGGTAAGGTTAAACTCTCAGTAGTGACATATTCCCCATGTTCTCGAGGATAACAAATTTCTTCATCATCTTGTTTTCCTTGGTCTTCTTCGACGTGACTCACCAATGGTTGTTCATTATCCTGTTAGACTAGCGATGATTCTTCTTCCTTTAGCGTCGTACTAGTAGAGTCAAATAGTGCATTAGTAGGGCTGTGAAAAGATAAATGTTGAGATGTACCTTTATCAAAAGATGAGTATTCTTTCTAACAAGTCTTGAACTCTTGTCGTTGGTAATGTTTGGGAGCGAATCTATCTCTCATGACCTTTTTAAGTTCAGTCCATGTTCTTATTTTGGCTTCACCATTGTAACGCCTATTTCGCCACCATATTGCTGCATAATTCTTGAAAATTAGGGCCACTAATGGAAATTGATCTTCCTTGGGATATCCGTAGAAATCAAACATGAAAGCAACCATATTTTCCATAATCACAATAACCATCAGGATCATACTTCCCTTCAAAAGAATGTATTTTAAAGTTTGGGATGGCCAAGGTGCGTTTGGTTCGACTTGGTTCGGTTCGACTTGAACGAATGTCTTGGTTTAGTCAAGGAAGGCTTTCCTTGATAAGTAGTATCCTAAGTATCATGTTGCTTTGCATGAGAGTTATCTCTACGAAACATCCTGAAACACTTAAATTTAAAAGGTGAAAAGCAAAAGAAAGAAAAACTAGAAATCTCACTAAAACACTCCAAGAAAGAAATAATTAGTGAGGCAAGTAAGCCGAACTTTTGCTCTTTAAAGACCTTCCTGCCATAAGTCAACAAGTTATAATTGGAGTTTAATCCTAACAATGAGCCCTAATGTGCTTAAGAATCCAAATAAGGGTTTGACACCAATAGAATTATAGTTGCAATGAGAAAGAAAGATATGCAACTTTTAGTCCTACTAACACAAGGAAACAAAAATGTGTTAGAAGATGTATAAGAAACAATAAAAGCTAAAACAAATGAAAACTAACAATTACGAATGAAAAAAAATCAGAAAACCCGAAAAAAACCTTGAAATTTGCAGCAACTTGATCCACCTTGTTCGAGGTGTTCCCGATCTCCAAAAATTATGAAATTTTGTGTGGAGACTCCTTTAATGGTGTAGATCTGATCTGAAAATTTCGGGCTCAAAATTTTTTCGTTTGATTTTTCCGATTTTTCTATTTTATTCGAATTTTCACCCAAAAAACGTCAAAATTTCTGAAGGAATCGTCCTAAATATGATACCAAATAATAAAGTAGCGCAATAGTGAATTGGAATCCTTCAATCAAGTTGTTGCAAAAACTAGAAGTTTTAGACTCAATCAAGAAAGCTATGTGCAAATGTGGGTTTTCAAGAAGAATTGGATGGGTGTTTCTTGAAAAAATCAGATTCAAGGCTGGAAATTCAAAGAAACGAAATTAAGAAATAAGATTAGAGGATAAATAATAAGATTCTAAGAACTAAAACAAAAAGATTGAAACAATATTGAAAGAATGATAGGTAAAACAAATATGAAATTTCAGCTTTGTTAATGGCTTGTGGAGATGGCGTGAAGTTGAAGATGGAGATGGCTTGATGGATTTGTTGATGGTTTTATCCTCGGCACCCTCTTAAACCCAATTACCTAAGCAAGCAACCTCAAGAGGCTCTAACTCACTCTCCTATATGCAATTACCTAGGCAAGCAGAAGTGTGAAGATGATCTCCCTCACAAGAACTCGTCGAACTTATGTTGAAGAAGACTTCTAAGGCACAAGTTATCAACACTTGCAAAAACAATCTCACTAAATATTTCATTAACCAAAAGATATCTGAATTACAATGTTGGAGGCTTCATCCTTTTATAGGCGAAGAATAAACAAAGTAATTTAACTTCTACTAAAACAAGGAAAAACTAATTTAATTAAAATAATAAAAAAATATTTAAACTCCTTGATGGCTTGGGCTGCAAGTGATAAGTGCAAGTGATAAGTTGATAAGGGTTGGTTGCTTGGGCGGCAAATAATAAGCCTGTATATGTTAGCTTTATATGATAACAAATACATTGGGTTAAGTTTAATTCGTCCAAAGCTTTATATGTTAGCTTTTGAGCTGAATTTTACAAAATCCGTAATAATCTTGTATCCAGTTTTCTGCATGCGCAGTCTTCAGTAAAATAGATGTATCTTGAGTTCCCGATATCGGATTGATGCGTTTCAAGATGCGTTGGAAAGGTAACTGAATGATGGTCAATTTTTTAAAAGACAACTCTGCCCAGAAATAACCGGATCCCATTCGAAAAGTCATCGCAAGTTGGCTAACTTTTCAGACTTCACAAACAGATCCAGCTTCTTGTCCAATTTGCATTGCTTTAGCCCTCCCATGCATGTATCATGACTACTCATCTAGTCCTGCATAATTAGACTCCAAAAACTCATTCATCAATATGGAAAGAAACCCCAAAAAAGTTAAATTTTTGGTCTTATGAATTTCAATTCCTACCCCTTAAAAGGCATGATGTTTCCCTCCGGCTAAACCATTCAAATATATTCCCCAAAAATTATTGTTTAGATAAATAATTTTCCATTTAAGATTATTTAGATAACTACCCTTTTAACTAGAAGTAGAAATTGGGCGAAAAATATTCAAAAATCGTAGGGATTCGTACAGACAGAATGAGAAATAATCGAAATCTTCACTCATGATGGCGAGAAGTTTTATCATCGAAGCTCTAATGGGGATAAAGATGATGATTGTTATATTCGAATCGTGGGGACAACTGAACCATGTGGTTAACCGAACTGTAACGATATAAATAACCGTGAAGATCCTAAAAAATATTCGCAAAGGTCTCGATATTTTACAAGATTTTTAAAAAATATATATACTTATTTATCTATATACCCTAATATATATCTTAATTAAAACCCTAACTAAATTATTATCTCTTCATCTTTCTCTTAAATCTAGCCACACTCAAGTTTCTCAACATATTTCTATCTTAGTTTTTAGATATAAGCTAAATCTTTTGTCTAAATGTTCCCCAACACAACACCCTTTCACTTTTCATCATCTCGTAACTGCTTTCAATCGAAGTATCCAAATTTTTATATTTTGAACTGAATTCTCCATTTACTTTGGTCAGTAAAATAATAATTTTGTTTAATTTTTTGAGAATAAGGATTTCCAAAAACTGCTGGGATCCGTACATGAAGGTACGAGGACGAAAAAATCTCTAAAACATTTAATGGGGAACCCAAAAAAACGCAACCGCAAGTATTGGGGACAAAGTGGAGAATGCAAAACCGTCTCCGTCCCACCCGATTCCACTCCTACTTTTAGCCCATGTAGGATAAATTTGTGTCTAGTCCAGCGTAAGTTCAAAAATCACATCTAGTCCAGTACGAATTCTGTGTAAAAATATAATAAATTAAATTATTTATTTTTTTACCTACACACTAAACACGAAACTCGCTTTTAGTAAAGCGCAAATTCACTACTCACTTTACATAAAACGCTAGTTTACCTTACCTGGGTTAAAGCATAAAAGCAGTAATTATTTTAAATAATTTTAAATAAAGATTATTTATCTAAATAATAATTTTAAGGGGTATATTCAGTTGATTTTTGCCTTTCCCTCCACCACCCAATCCCCTGGCGCATGTTAGTAGGCCCCATAGCATTACCCCAAAAGCACTCTTCATAAATCAACCACTACATGATCCTAATTATTGCCCACTTATTCTCTTCCTCCCTTTTTTTTAATTACATATTCTATATATACAAACTCTTGAACTTGTACGGTTTCTATTTACTTCTATATATTAATTTTAATCCTGATTAGGGTTTCCAACTATCCTCCATAATCATATTACAATTATCACTGGATCCCTTTCTTTATAATCCATCTTCAAATTATGCACCAAAAAAAACGGAAAACTATATATACGCATATATAATACTAGTACTAATAATGATAGATAGAAACAGTTTAATAGGTACACAAACCAACATACCTGTAATTTAAGGTACATTACGTGGGCTAATCTGTATATCTAGTTGTCTTTTAAGTTATGTATGTATACATATACTAAATATTGCTATCATATTTCCTCTTACAACTAAGATAGTTCAAATCCTTTGCTGTATCTGTTAATTTCTAACTTCTTTTTCTGCTCTTTATTTTCTTACATATCGTGATAACCCAAGGCATTAAGCGGATCAAAAACTGCCTTGGCGTGTCTGGAAACCATGATTTCAGAGGCAGCCCATAGCTTTGCTGCTTCGTTTGAATTTGACCCGAGTTTCGACGTCGATGCTTTGTTGCAGTCTGCAAAGTATTTTCCACTCAGATTTACTAGTCCCGGATGTGTTGCTACGTAACAAGTCGTGGCAGCTGCCTGTAACATCGGCAAATCAAAGTTTGAAGCCATCAAAATCACCCACTTCAGCTGCGTTAATCAAAGGCTTTACTTTGGATATATTATAAGTTTACCTGTGGGATGGTCTTGAGGAGCTTGGAAGCTAAAAAGAAAACCAAATCTGCATGTTTATAGAGCAACTAAATACATTAGATTTTAGGACGAACTACACCAGATACCACTGAATTTTAAGTTTAGTATCGAATCAATTATACCGGTGATGAAGCCTTCACGTTCCCTGGTGAGACGGGTTCTAACAATCCCGGGATGAACACAGTTGACGGTCACGTTAGCATCCACTTGCTGCATTATTGAGGCCAAGAATTTGAGGCAAAATATAAAAGAAAACAACAAAATCTCACTTTTACCGGGAAATATAGTAATGAAAAAGATGATGACCTTCAGTCTCTGGGCAAGCTCCTTGGTATGTAAAACGTTAGCGAGCTTCGAGAGAGCATAAGCACGTGTCGCATCATATTGACTGGAAAACAGACAACCATACAAACAACAGACACATGGTTTCAAAATCTGTAGGAAAATGTCAAATCCAAAACAAACCAATCTTCTTAACAATCGTTTACTCCTACTATGTTCACCTTTTGCTTCTCGATATCTGGCCTATATATCGGATCATGTCGCCGGAAAACCAGCCGTGAATACTTGACGACACGTTCACTATTTTCCTTGAACGCCGGTTTGTTTCGCCGTTCTGATCATCGTGTTTAGTAGCAGTTTCGTTAACAGAAAATGACCTAAAAAGATTACCAACACAAAGTTTTAGCCTACAAGATAAACACCATTTTATATGTAATTATGTTGGTATAATAATTACCAAGATAATTAGTAGCAAATGTCATCTCGATTCCGTCCTCGGAGATTGCATGTTCATGCGAAAATTTCCCGGCGTTGTTTCTGATATACCAGCCACGAAAATAATGAGAAAAAAGATTTGTTTTTCCTTCATTTTTTTAACGTTTCTAATTAGAAAATAAAGTGGAAATTAAGGAAACTAAGAGTTTAAGAGAGTTTACATGAGGAGATTCAGAGGCAAGTTGAGAAGCTTGAACTCCGATACAAAATTTCGAACGGAACTCAGTGAGCTAAGATCAAGACCCATGACGATAATCTCTGACTCGGGAAACTCGGAAACAATCCTAGCCTTAGCTTCCTCCGCAGCTTTAAGGTTCCGAGCTGGAAGCACCAACCTCGCTCTTCGCTTGGCCAAAACTCTCGCCGTCTCGGCTCCGATCCCCGACGTCGCACCTGTTTCAGTTCAAGCACTCACAATCAACACCCAGAACCCAAAAGAAAGGAAAGTTTTGCCACACGGGGTGGTTGATCCTTTAAGTACCTGTGATGATGGCGGTTATAGAGCGGAGGTCAGGGCAAGTGTTGGTAACTTCCTCCGCGGTGGACTTAGAGCCGAAACCGCTGGCTCCTGTTGAACCAATGAGGTACTTCACCGTCTCGAACATTTCGATTTTTAGAGCTTAAAGAAAAAACGGGTTTACCATAGAAAGAAAAAGGATGATCAGAAAATTAAGAATTAAAGGGAAAGGAGATAAAAACTAATGTGTTGAAGGACAAAAGAGAAAGTGGGATCGGATTTTATAATGGAGCTTTGGGTGGAGAATCCAATTACATGTTTGTCATTTGATTGATTATATTTTAAGATTAATTAATTTTATTAAATTATGCATGATTAGGATTTAATGGTGATGTTTGTTTTTTCCTCTAATTAGTTGGAAATGATCGGGAATTCATCGGCAGTGTTGGGGGATTTTTTGGCATTGGAAAACGACGAGTACGTTATAGTTTATTTGGTCAAAAACATTGAACCACAACAAATCATGTAATGCATCTTAAGTATATAATAGAGTAAAATATTTTTATTATTGTCCTACTTTATTCTACTGTTGTAATATTTTTTGGTTTAATCAACGGTATCTAACTCATTGATTAATTAATTTAGATCAAATACTGAATATATATGTTATAGGCTTAAGTAGAAAATAAATTTGTCCAAACTATACCCTTTTTTTCCTATAGGTGCCTAAAGTATTTTTCGAGCCAAACATGTGCCAAACGTTTTTAACGTTACTCAAATAGGTGCCCGCCGTGACTGTCCATTAAAAAAAATCTTGTTAGCCAATAAAAACATGACATGTGGCAGTATTAAGCATTTTTTTAAAAAATAAATCAAAAATTTTAAAATATCCTAAAATGTTCAAATAATCCCAAAATAGTCCTCAAATCCTTAAAACCAAAATTCGGCCACTACCACCAGCGTTGGTCGCGTTTCCGGCAACAGACTAAAGCGTCATCCCCTCGCCGAACGACCCACACACCGTGATGGTGGGGTAAATGGTCGTGATGGTTCGACGACGGATGTGGTGAGCAGCAGTGTGGCAATCAGCGGCGAAATCATGTCAAATCGAGATTTGGGTTTTGGGGTGTTAGGGATTTCAAATTTTGGGGCTATTTTTTGAAATAAAGAAAATATTTTATTTTATTTATTTTTAAATATAATTTTAAAAATTTAAGAAGTTGACACGTGTCACTTAACGGTGAAAATTAACGGATGTTGACGGCAGACACCTATTTGAGTAACGTTGAAAATATTAGGCATATGTTTGGCCCGAAAATACTTTGTGCATCTATCTAAAAAAAGGGTATAGTTTGGGCACTTATTTGCCACTTAAGCCTAAAGTAAAATATTTTTATTATTATCCTACTTTTATTCTACTGTTGTAATATTTTTTTGGTTTAATCAATGGTATTTAACTCATTGATTGATTAATTTAGATCGGATACTGAATAAATATGTTATAGGAGCGACCCTCTTAATTTAACTTGTTCTATTCACAACAACAGGATTCTAATCTTTGACATTGCGTAAAGTATTTAGTGTCTAATCCTACTAAACCAACTTATTATTGTTCTAATGTGGTAACATTAATCCTGAAGATTAATTAACTAATTAGTGTGCAAGAATGATGATTTGTTTTTCGCTTAGTATTATTTTATGAGATCAGGAGCCCTTCCCCCCACATTTGTTGATTTCAGTCTTCTATTTCAATGTAGGTAATTTAATTTAGTTGAGCTTCTTTTTGTGGTTGAAGAAAAAAGATTAATTATTGTAAATCCATAATAATGTCACAAAAGGAGAGATCCTCGTCGCACCTTGAAATTATCAATATACTTTTGAATGCAAATTTTTATAGACGTGGTTTCAAATATGGGTAGGCGATGAACTAGAAGAAAAAATATTAGAGAAAGGGTAAAATATATTGGATGTCACTTATTTATAGATTTAGTGTCAAACATGTTTATTTTTTAAACAATAATAATTGAGTCACTTAATTATAAGGTAATGAATAAACAAGTCATTTTTTAAACAGATCACTCTTTTTTAAAAGTAACAATTCAGACACTTAATTATAAGTTTAAGAACAAATATATCGTTCAACTAAATTTGTGTGACAAACAAGTCAGTTTGTCTTTAAAATTGAAACAAGGGCATAGTATAATAAAAAATTTATTCCCCAAAACTTATTCATTATATTAATTTGGTCCTAATTCAAAAAAAAAATCAATTAATTAACCCTTCATATTAAAAAAAATTAACACTGCATCATCTTGTCACACCCTTCAACCACTTACCACACTCCATGCTATTGCCCATCAGTTTTACAATCAAAAGATCTAATAGCTCGACAAACGCAATCATTTCATTACTAGACAGTTGATAGACTAATCAAAAGATCTGCTAGAAGACATAATCACTTCCCTAATGGAAATTTTAAATACGAATGAATAAGTTTATTGAATTATTTTGAATTATAACCAAATTAATAGAATGCATAAGTTTTAAGGACTAAAATTATTATTATACAAAGTCATTGTTTTAATTTTAATGAAAGAGTAGCTTGTTTGTCAGTAAATTTTAATTAAGTGACATGTTTGTTTCTAAACCTATAATTGAGTGACATTTATTCTTAAACTTATAATGAGTGACTCGATTGTTAATTTTAGAAGAAGAGTGACATGTTTATTAGTAAACCTCTAATTAAGCGTCCTATGATGAAATTTACCCTTAGAGAAATCGGTGGCACGAGGGCCTAGGAAAGAAGGTCAAAGAGGAATCCCATTCGCACGTGAGGGGTTCCAAAATGATGCAGATGCGATGAGAAGATGGGTGAATTCTATTATGGCATCGAGTGTAGCAATTCCTCGTGATGATGAGCTTACCATTTGGTCAATCATTTTCGCATTTCCCCATGCTTCTCATTCAAACCTCCTCTCTTCCTTTCATATATCTTTGTCCGGCACATTTAAGGTACGGCTAATATTAAAATTTGTTTACAAATTTAAATATAAAAAATTAAATATTGATACTTAAAAAAATAAAAATTTAATCAAAAATATTATCAAAAAGTTTAATATTTTTAATTCGCAAACAAATTTTAAAATTTATCGTCTTTTAGCAGCACGTTAGACTCAGCACATTCCCGTCTTGCCTAAGTTCAACTAAACTCAACTTCTATTTTATTTTTAGTTAGTAATTTTTATAAAAACAATTGATAATAATAATATCCATGATAAAAAAATATTATTGCATTCAATATATGCCTTGAGCAAATTACATATAGATCTAACATCATGTACGGTTGAGTTTCAAGTCGGATAAAATCAGATCGGGTTATATTAGATTCATGTTATGTCAAGTCAAGTTAATGATTCGGCTCGAGTCGGTCGAGTCAAGTCAGGTTGATCCCAACTTAAACTTTGTTCGAGTTTGGATCGAGTTTATTTCAAGTCAAGTCAATATCAAGTTCGGGTTAAAATGGTTCAGCTCCAAACAATGAACTATCAAGTTAATTCATGTTCAAATGGACTTCAGGTCGGGTCATTTCAGATATTAGGTCAATTTCAGATCGGATCACATCGATTTCAGATAAAATTCAAGTCGAGTTAATTTGAATTCAGGTTAAAATTCAAGTCGAGTCACATCGATTTTGGATGAAATTCATTCAAATCAAGTAATATCAGTTTTCGGGTGAACTTCAAATCCAAACTTAACATTATGAAATATATATAAAGTAACAAAAACTATTAAAACTATATAAGAAGTACTTAGCATTATGAAATAACAAAATGAGGTTTCAAAACTATTAAAATATTTAAAAAATCAAATGACTTCATTAGATAAATCTTCAACCGCTTTTCTACGGTTCGAGCTTGTAATCTTTTTTTTCAAATATATTTTCAATAGATTTAATCTTGTATTGAAACAACTATGGTTTATGAAATTTCATCCTACGATTTAAAACTGATGGATTTGGGTCTACACTAAATTGAAGTTTGTTAATATTATTTTAGAAGTCGAATATGGTTTTTCGAAGCAATCAATATAACAATATGACATCGTTTTTTTTTTGTATTATTATTTAGTTGATTATGTTTATTTTATTATTTCATGTGAACATACAAATAAAATTTTAAATTTTATTGTGGAGAACTCAAGCCGGTATAATTTTGTTGTATTGATTACATCTAAGAACTCAAGCCGGTGCACGATTGACTCAACTAAAAATATGTACAAGGTAAAGCAATAGGCTCAAGACGACGAGAGGTGGTTACAGATTTTTCGAAGCATTCAACTTTTCTGATGTTTTATAAATATTTTTATTTTTTTAATAAGTTATCATTTTGTAACTTTTTAGTTTTTTAAATGAATTTTTTAATAGTGTTTTTATTTACTATTTTATAATATTTAATTTTTTTTAAAAATATCACATATAAATCAGTTAAGCCCCTCAAATTTCTTAAAAAAATATTAATATTACCCTTTGTTACGTAGTCATTCACATATAGACTTTTTTGTAAGGGAAAATTGATGCAACTCACGAACTCAAGAGCGTTTTTTGCTCGGAAAATAATTTAAATTGATTGTTTGGTGTGAGTTTAAGGACAAAATTACCCCTAGACTTTTTTTGATTAAATAAAAATATTACATTCTCATGTCGAGATTTAAATTTATACAAGATAAAATAATATGAACATCCTTAGCCACTAGACCAGTTAGTGGATCTCTTCCTTAAACTTTTTAAATAAGTTCGGTTGATAAAATTAAAAAATATATATATAATGATTAATAAATGCATAATCCGTTTTTTCTTTGTTTAACTAATTCTAAGATACCCAACATCCAACTCAAACCCTTCCATTATTAATTTCTTAATTAATAAACACAATCTATCAAAATACCACACCCCTCTCACTCATGCACTCACATGTGGGATTGTGGGTTAATTTTTGGCTCTTGTATGGATGAGGCATTATGAAGTATAATTAAACCAGTGCATCTTTAATCAAAATGATAATTAATTAATTAATTAATTAATTAATTAAAAAAGATATAACTTTTCAATCATGAAATTAATTACTAATAATATAAACATATTCTCATTGAATACTTATACTAAGAGATATGGTTTAGTTGTACTTTCATCGTCTCTACATAATGCAGCTAAGCTTATAATAAAGCAATTTAAAGAGTAGATGGTTTTCTTAAAGGAACCCTCGCTGTCGTAATCTGTTATAGATTTTTTTTTTGAGAAAAAAGCAAAGGGTAAACAACACCATTGGTCACTAATTATTTTCATTTTCATGTTTTGGTCACCAAACTATTATACTTGATAAAACCATCGCTAATGTTACGTTTTTTTTTCAATTTTGGTCTCTAATGTTACTTTTTTTTCTTATTTTAGTCACCAATCTATTGTTTATTTCTTTTCAAAAATAGTAATTTGATGATCAAAATAGGAAAGCGAGAATAGTTTAATGACCAATAGTGTTGTTTACCCAAAATAATAATTCAATTTCTACCATTATTATTATATTACATATTCCAATCCAATTGAATACCAGAAAAATGAGGTGGGGTATAGAGTTTGCCACCCTAAAGATTATTAATGTAGAAAAGAAAAAAGAAAGCAAGGAAAACTCAGCTTTTTGGAGCACTTGTTCAAGCTCCCGTGCCCTATGGGAGGGACCTTCCCTTTGAGTATGACAACATCTTCCTTCTCCACAACTGCAATTTCTTTAAAAAATTCAAAGCTTTTGATCTAATTCGCCATAGTTTCCCCTTGTAACCATCAATTAATGCCACTTCTGTTGCTATGAATTTCCTAATGCATGACATGCTGTGACTTGTTGAAGCAAAAAGATGTGTATCGGATGAGTGATCGCAAATCTTTTCATCTGGTATTGGTTCAATAAAGTAAAGAGTAGGGAAAGTGGGGGCAAAAGATAATCAGAAGAATTAATCATATTGTGAGAAATGGGCTAGAGCTATGGCCAGTTCAAACTGTAGGCATTCCTTATCTTTAAAAGCTGGTTAAGGTATGCTTAGGTGTGGCCTGGACAAAAGCAGATGAACAGTCAACAACTGCATTTTATTGTCATGCTTGAGAAGAGACAAAAACATTAATTTTATATTGAAAAGAAAAAAGATCATGAGATATAAAAATGGCGTCATGCACATTCTATCATATATGTCTTTAAAAAAGAGGGTAATGACCTCGTAACATGTGATATCGGAGCAATCGTTTGACTGCTCAATCCGAACGCCGTAGGAGTGGGATAGGCAGGTTGAGTGAGTGAGAATGTCACGCCTGAAAAAACACGAAAGCAGTAATTTCACATTGAAAAGAAAAATAAAAATTTTAGAATATAAAAGTAATGATACTACACATTCTATTAAGTATGTCTTTTGAATGACACCTGTCATTATGCTCAACCATTGCCACTAATTTTTGTCACATACGGTACATTGTTTTACCCTTAATTTGATGTCATATTATACATTAGGCAATGGAAACCTTTTGTTTTAGCAGCAGCAAATGGTTATGGGGGATCAATGACACAATTGACACCCAACTATTAGTAGATTCTGCCAGGCAAAAAAACTCGATGCAGTACACCGAGATCTGAATCCTTTCTATTCTCTGCAAAATTCCAGACTTCCATTGCATCAGCCGGCCCCCACACTTGGCAATAATTTAATTTTTATCTGCAACTTTTGTTATCTGTCTCTCTCTGTTCTTCTAGTCTGTTGTTTAGCCTTTTCAGTCACCAAAGGCAAACCTCTAAGCTGCTGCTACAGAACATGTCATTATGTTGTCTTCTCTACTGGCATTGCCTCTTTAACCAGCTTCTTCTTTTGTGCTATTGTCTGAAACCGAAAAAATTATCGAAATTCACACCTTCCCCTGATCAAACCTTGAGCCAAAAAGTTGATTTCACTTTGGACTGGTATGAAACAAATATATATGGATAGTTTGATACTGTGACCAGTGGGATCAAGGCTTGGATTTTGTATAAGATTTTACTTAATTATTATTATTATTATCATAGTTTAATCCTATAAAAACATCTCCTCTTTGTCCCTCTGGTTTAGGTGTTCGATGATTAGCCAACTCTGTTTGACTAATGTGGCAGCTTGGAAGTGGAACGTGTCTCACGATACTAATTTTTATGGGGTATATTCCCCCACTCATTGCACAATCTAAATCACACCCAATTATATAATATAATTTTTATTATATTTCGGTGCGATTACATGGTAATATTTGTTTTTTATTTTTAAGTTTTTAAAAAACGTACACACACCGTATAAGCTACGTTACTCGAATTTAAATAATCTAATAGGAACAACGTCATTCTTTATTACCGTAAACACTCAATAAGTTTATATATATAATATGGTATTAAAAGCATGTATATATGAATTGTGTGATTGAATAGCCTCAATGATTGACACTCTTTTTCTTTTGGAGAGTATAATCTTGAAGGGTCCCAACCTCACTTAAAATTAGAGTTTAGAATTTAAAATTAAGTTTTAGATAATTAAATTTATATTGATTAGAACTAATCATCTCTCCACTCCATTTTTATATTAGTATAATAATTTAGCATTATTTTTTGTTAATGGGTGTCTTATTAGACAAGGTTGTAACCTCCAAATATTCTTGAAAATTTCAAATATGCATTTCATCAAATGGGACTCAAAAGAAGAACAAGAAAACAAGTGTAAAGGAATGATAATTTAACTATTAGAATATCAAGGAAAGATGAAGATGCATATCCTACTTTCTTTCTTTTTTTAATAGTATTTGTTCATATTTTTTCTTAACTCTTTTGATATGACACACAATTTGTAAATAAAATTGTTTGAACTTAGGTCTCCTAAAATAAACAATATTCTTTTTTTTCATTGAGACTACTCGTTAGGTTTATTTGTTTTCTTTTCTAACATAGGAACCATGTTAATATTAATATCATCCATTTTAATAGTCAATCTCAACACCCACAATGTTTATTTCAAAGCATTATGATTTGTGGGCATTGGAACTACCAAATACAAGCAATTTGGTATCACTTAAGCACGTCTCAAGTTTGAGACCTTGTGTATGTAAAAAAAATTCGTTGAGAGACTCATCCACCAAAATCAGGTGTCCGACAGATCGGTCTGAATTAATCATGGCAAAACCTTGGGAACCGAGAGGACAACTAAAAAGATAGCCTAAGAAATTTGGTTTCAATTTTTCTTTGGAAATACAATATACCCAACTGAAAGTGAATAAAAACTTGGGAAGAATCCAATAGATACCTATACCTGCTCCTTTCATCACTTATCTCCCCTCTGATTTCCCAAGAAACAAACAAGATACTCTACTGAAAAAAATAGCACATTTGAATTAGACTATTTTTTTCCTATCATTAGAAGATCTATCAATAGCTAAAGAAGAACGAAAGAAGAATCTGTAAATGACCCACCACCACCACCACCTACTACTTGTTTTTTGAAATTTTGTTTCTTAATTTTCGGCATCCACATGTGAGTTGGAGGGTGTATGTATATGTTAGCAAATGTCCTTTCTTTGTAATGAATTATATAATTATGCAATTGGTCAATTTATTAGTTCAAGGATAATGACAATTCAACTTAGTTACGGTTCTATTAGGCAACTAACTCCACCAGCTTGGGAACATTATTGAGTTATTATCATCAAAGTTTTTTTCAATCAACTTTTATAGTGCTTCAAGTCAGGCCAACATATCAAAAGCCTAATTTATGGGGGTGTTCGTGCAACTTAACCCGAAATTGTTGACTCATTTGGCAACAATAACAACCAAAGCAATAGATAGATAGATAGATAGATAGATAGATAGATAGATAGATAGATAGATAGATAGATAGATAGGATCTACTTATATCAAGTAAAACTCCACTAATTTTATACTAATATATGACCATTGGATGAGTGATATGGATAGATTAGATTAAAAGTTAAAAATGATTAGATTTTTAAGGGAGAAAAGAGATTAGTGTTTAATCTCTACCGTAAATGCCATATACAATAATGTACCACTATTCATATGTATTGCAATGCATTATTAACTGTTTTAATTAGTTTTAAAATCCTAAGGACTGAAGTGTTATTATCCCCTTTTAGAATAAAATCTTTAAAATTAATTTTATATTTTTTTTTCCAGTTTTTCTTTTATTTTTAATTCAAAAAATAATTAAAATTTATTACTATAATAATAAACCTATTTGATTTTGATATAACTTAAAGAAAAATGTTTTTGGACTTAAACTAATTTGCAAAATATTTCAAAAGTCCATAAACTTGAAAACTATATTTGAAATGTTTTCAAAGGATTTTTGACTTGTTTTAAATGATTTTAAATAGCCAAAGTGTCAAAAACATGCACTGAGTACCGATGCGCATGTCCCCGTATCGATACCCAGAGTGCCCGTACTGGTACGAATTTTCAATTACCGATATGCCCATTTGTTCCCGTGTTTTGGCAAAATCTAGTAGCCAAACAACGTATCGATACGACCTCAACTGTACCGATACTCCAGGGTGCGTATCAATACGCTTGTGTAGGGCACCGATACTCATGTGTCATAAATGCTCAAACAACTAGTTTTCTAAAGAACAAGTACCAATGCAGGTCCCCGCGTACCGATACCGAGAAGTCCAGAACTACATTTATTGCGGGAAATAAAGGCTCTAAAGGCTCCAAACCAACCCCAACGGCTAGTAACGGCCACAAACTCCTTAGAGGGTTTAAAAGACTCAATCAAGCAGCCATAGAAGAACAAGAAAACATATTGCCAACATTCAATGTATAGAGAAAATGTTTTGTGCTTGTAAAGCATATTCTTTCATTGGAACACACTTGTGAGCTTAATTGTCATATATGCTCAAGTGTTAGGTTTTGGACGAGTGAGCTTAATTGTGCAAACTATACACCTTGTGAGGGTTTTCTAGTTTGCTATTTATTTTTCTCTTATAAAAAGAGGGTTTGCTTAAAGCTTTGGGGTTGAAGCTTTGAGTGTGTAAAGGTTTCCTCTTGAGGCTAGAAAAAGGGAAGATATTCTTAGTGAATTTGGGAAAATCCTTAGTGGGAAGCTAAGGTAGTGGATGTAGAGCTTGGTTAGAAGCTCGGACCACTATAAATCATTGTGTCCAATTTTATTTTCTATATCTTCCACCACTATCACTCAAGATCCAATTTACCCCTATTGGCTATCTCGGTTGATCGATTGAGCCTCCTAACAATTGGTATCAAATATTCGTCTCTACGCCAGATTAACATCCTAGAGTCGATCCTTGAGGGGCTCAACCTTTCTACATCAACCGAAGTTCATGGCGCAATCCATCGATAAGACATCTTTCTTCGAAGGGACCAACTACTCCTATTGGAAGAATAGGATAATGTACTTTATGAGAGCCAAAGATTATCGTATTTGGGACATTGTTATTGATGGTCCATTAATTCTATAAAGAAGCAAGGCAGAACGGAGTGCGGAAGATCGTAATAAGATGAAGCTTAACGCAAAGGCCTTGCACATTCTATTTTGTGTATTTGGCCCGAAAGAATATGCCAAATTATCTTATTGTGAGAGTGCCAAGGAGATTTGAGACAAGCTTGAAGTCTCTCGTGAGGGAACAAATGAAGTAAAGGAGACCAAGATTGGCCTTCTCAACCTTGAGTATGAGAACTTCAAGATGGACCCAGAAGAAGACATCAAAGCTATGTTCGATCGATTCTCCACTATTGTGAATGAACTCAAAGGGTATGGAGAAATGATCTTGGAGGACAAGCTAGTGAGGAAGTTGATTTACTCACTTCCTGACTCATGGGATTCCAAGAAGATCGTCATCATAGAAACAAAGAATTTGAAAGAGCTCAAGCTTGACGAGCTTATGAGATCTTTGTTCACCTGTGAGTTGGTGATGTCCAAGGGGAAGAAGAAGATAATATAGTAAGGTATTGACATGAATGTTGTTGCTCTTAAATCCTCCTTCAGCCAACGAGAAGAATTTAGTGAAGAGGAGAGTGAAGATGAAGAAGAAAATATAGTCAAGCTCTTCAAGAAATTTGCCTGATTCATGAAGTACTGATAAGTGTTCAAAAGTACTATTTTTATCACCCTTTTTACTCATATTATTGTTAGACTTAGGCTCATATTAGTTGCATAATTAGTCATTCATGCATTAATTCATGTTTCTTTCCACCGTTGACCTTGATTACATAACTTAGTGATTTTTGTGGAAAAAGATGTTGATTTGGTGTGCTTTTGTGTGTGTGCATAATCACTTGCCTAAACAAGGCTGGAATTAGTTGCCAGGACAACGCATGAAGGAGATGCCGAGCTAGTTGCTAGGGCAACGCATGAAGGAGATGCCGAGCTAGTTGCCAGGGTAATTTTCGACAAGAAATAAGATGATATGGTAGTCGAAATTGATGACTAGATAAGCCCAAGATGACGTGGAGCAAAGCTAAAACCCAAAGGAGTTTGATTTCCATGAAGAGGTCAAAGAGAAATTAAAACCCAAGAAGATAGTAGAAGTTCTAGAAGGAATTTAAATATAATAAAGAATTATATTCTTTAAAGATAATTTAGTTCCAACTTAACTTCCTTCTCAAAAAAGACTTTGACCTATCCCTATAAATTCAAGACCATGCCGTCAACTCCAAAGGGGCAAGAAGAGAGAAATTCTGACAAACTCTAAAAAGCAAGAGATGAGAGATTTCGACAATAAATGAGAACCTTGGAGAGAGTTTGATTGGGAGAGAATTCAAGGGGGCTGATCGATTTCTTCTTCTTCTTCTTTGCTTTCATTAGATTCATGGTTTGGGGATTATTCTTTGTATATCCTTTGAACCCAACCATGAACTAACTTGATTGGTTGGGGTTATTGTGTTTTGTTGTTGTGAAAAACAATTGGATTTTGTTTAGGTTTTTGAGTTGCAATTCAATTTTCAAAGTTTGTACATTCTTGGTTCTCAATCTTGTTTGCGAGTGAATTGAGAGAGGATCTCGTAACTTCATCTATTTATCTAATATCGGGTGAGTTAGATTCAAGAAACGAATGACATGGTCTTTATTCAATCAATTGATGGTGAAGACTAATCCGACTTAGGAATAAGTTTAGGATTTCAACGGCTAAGAGGAGCGCAAGATTGGTTGTTGTTCACCCTTGATTCACACAAGGATGTATTATCAAGGCATGCACAAATAGCTAGAGTTTCAACTTAGGGATAAGAAGAAACCATTGAAGAACGCTTCGCCGAACTTTGGAAGTGAATGCTCAATTGCCCAGACAATCGACCCATCCTTAATTGCCCAGGCAATCGCGGGAGCATTGCCCAGGCAATCTGATCAGACAACAATGGGGAATTGCCCTGGCAACCGACCAGGCAACACGGAAGAATTGCCCTGGCAATCAACCAGGTAATTGCAACCAAATTGCCCTGGCAATCGACTAGGCAATCGTAATAGAATTGCCCTGGCAATCTGGCAGCTACTCAATCACCAGGACAATCCAATCGACTATCACACCTCAACTCACGATAACCTGGCATATTCCCTCTTATTTGATTACATCTTTATTTTATTTACTTGCTCTTTTATTTTATTCGTTAGTTAGAACTCCTACAATTATCAATTGTGTTTTTACTTTTACAGTGCGATAAATAAGACAAAGTGGCCCAAACTAATCCCTGTAGAGACGATACTCGATACTTATCATATCACTTTATTACTTACAACGTGTATACTTGCACAATTGTGTAGCACTTATTACGCGCAACAAGTTTTTGGCGATGCTGCCGGGGATTGGCAATTGGTGTTAGTTGTTTTTGTTATTGCATTTTTTCTCTTAGTTTTACTAACTTTTTTGTTTGTTTTATAAAAAAAATTAGGTGCGCTACAAGTTAAGGGACATTAACATGTCGGGAAATAAAATCCGATCTATTTGAGAGTTGATGTTGGAAGATATGAATCAATCCAATCAAGAGTTTCTTGCACCCTTTGATGATTACGTATACCAACCGAGAAAAGCCCAAAGAGCCTATACCGTGGAAAACTCTTGTGCTATGTGTGGAGAACATCATGTGTTTGAAAATTGCCCTCACATTTTTTGTGCATATGATTACATGAAGGACCATAAAGGGAACCAACAGCAAAATTCTTCATGGTATGGTTAAAAAGCTCAAATTTTTTTTACCATAACAATTTTGCCGTAGCAACAGATATGCCATGGCAATGTAGTCCTTTTCAAGAGCATTCCAATTCCTTGGAGGAAACGCTGCTAGCTTCCTTGGCTAGAGTTGACGGATCAATTGAAGAGATTCGAGAGCTATCAAAGTCCATGGATACGAGGATAGCTCAGTGGGATGCAACCTTGGGGGATTCAGAAGATCAATTGAGGAGATCCACATATGTCATGGATAACATGCACCAACAATTCATTCCTAGGGATACTGAAGTCCCAAGGCAAGAGGACAAGGAACAATGCAAGGAAAGCTCTCCGATGTGTGAGGAACAACTAAAACCTCAAAGTCGAGAGTATGTTGATGAGAAAGTCTGCCCAACACATGATGAGCCTGAGCAACAAATTGCCTCGGTAATGATTGAGGAGCCTGAACAGTGCAATGCCGCGACAACACTCAGTGAAGTTGAGAACAACAATACTACAGTAAATTGTGAGGAACCAGATGCCCAGAAGGTTACATCGTTGATGTTGAAGCAGGAATCTGTAGATTGGTCTCATCTACAGTTGCCACGGCAATTGCACGACCACATGCAAGATCAACGAGATGATAATACTTTGCCAATGGAATATGAGCAGGTAATGGTTGAACCTTTTGAATTCTTTAAAAACTCACATCGTCCATTGCATATATGTCTTGAGGAACCAACGTTGGTAGATTTGAACCATCGAAATCTCTACTGATGGAGATGTTTGAGAGGCCAAAAGAAAACGGTGTTTGGTCTCGTGAAGCTTTTCAGAAAATTGGTTTTTGCCTTGACTTACAGCGAATTTTGGCAACTGATTGCCACGGAAATTGGCTAGAGCAGCAATTGCTATGACAACGAAGGCTACATCCAACCATGATGGAGCCCGACAAGAATGAGGTAATTAAATGGTTGGATGTTGATATAATTTTTCCTAATAATATATCCATGCCTTCAGGAACACTAGCAAGGTGGAAGATGTGTATGGACTACAAGGGAATACAAAAGAAAGACACCTCCACCATGGTAACGCAAAAGGGAGTAGTGGCAAGCACATTGGCCAAACTCTTTTTGGGCAATATTGTCACCCGATGGAGGGTGCGGATGGACTATAATATGCAGTAACATTAGAAGATACATGATGGCACTCTTTTCAGACATGGTCGAAGACTTCCTTGAGATCTTCAAGGATGATTTTTCTGTTTTTGGTAATGACTTCGACACTTGCCTCGGCAATTTAGAGAAGGTGTTGGCAAGATGTGAATAAACTGATTTAGTCCTTAATTGGGAGAAGTGCCATCTTATGGTAGATGAAAGAATAGTGTATAGCCACAAGATTTCATCCAAGGGAATTGAAGTAGACAAAGCCAAGGTGGACGTGATCGAGAGACTACCCCCACCAAGATAAAGTCTTCAATTTTGATGATTCTTTTGCCCAAGCATTTGAAACCCTAAAGGAAAAGCTTGCCTCGACACCGATTGCCGTTCCACCAGATTGGACGCTACCTTTTGAGCTCATGTGTGATGCAAGTGATTTCACAGTAGGAGCAGTCCTAGGCCAACGCACAGGAAAGGAACAGAAAATCAAGTGGTTGATCACTTATCACGCTTAGAACGCAATAGGGAGGAGGACGCGGATTTAGAGATATGCGATGCATTCCTGGATGAGCAACTGTTAGACGCCTTGGCAACCATAGATGCGCATGCCTCGGCAACCCTCGACGCCACAACAACTCTTAACGCGCACGCCTCGACAACTCTAGACGCGTACGCCACTGCAACCACTGATACGCACGCCTCGGCAACCCTTAACGTGCATGCCTTAGCAACCCTTAACGCGCATACCGCGGTAACTCTAGACGCGCACGCCTTGGCAACCATGGAAGCAGTTGCCATGGTAACCCATGCCTCGGTAATACCCTAGTACGCGGATTTAGTTAATTTCCTTATTTATGGTATTTTACCTTATGGCCTTACTCACCAAGGAAAGAAGTGGTTCCGCCATGATGCTAAGCATTACTTTTTGGACGAGCCTCTTTTGTTTAAAAAATGTGCATATCAGGTTATATGCCGATGTGTCCCTGAAGAAGAGCAGCAGAATGTACTCCAGAAATGCCATTTTTCACCCTATGGAGGACATTTTGGAGGAAAACGTACCGCGACCAAAGTTTTGCAATCCGGTTTGTATTGGCCAACATTGTACAAAAATGCCAAAGACTTTTACAAGCAATGTGATCGTTGCCAGAGGACGGGCAATATCTCTAGACGACATGAGATACCGCTCCAGAACATCATCGAGGTGGAATTGTTCGATGTATGGGGGATCAATTTTATGGGACCTTTCCCATCTTCATTCGGCAACCTCTACATTCTACTTGCCGTCGACTACGTGTCTAAATGGGTTAAGGCAGCTGCAGTTCCCAACAACGATTCCAAGACCGTGCAACGATTCTTGCAGAAAAACATATTTACACGGTTTGGGATGCCGAGAGCAATTATCAGTGATGAAGGCAAGTATTTTGACAACAGACTTATTACCAAGATGTTGCAACGCTTCGGCGTATCACACAGGATTGCCACGACATATCGCCCATAAACCAACGGGTAAGCAGAAATTTCCAACCGGGAATTGAAGAGTATACTCGAGAAAGTTGTAAATCCCTCTAGGAAGGATTGGTCATTAAGACTAGATGACGCGCTTTTGGCATATCACATTACATTCAAAACACCCTTAGGTATGTCCCCCTTTCGACTTGGGAAAGTGCCAAACAAAAGCGTTTGTTGGACCTCAATAAGATAGAAGAATTTCATGCACTCGCCTATAACAATGCACGAATCTATAAGGAGAAAACAAAGCAATGACATGAAAAGAAACTATTGCCGCTGTAATTCATGCCAGGGCAACTAGTTCTCTTATTCAATTCTTGGCTAAAACTTTTCCCGGGAAAGCTGAAATCAAGATGGTTGGGACCATTCGAAGTTGTCAAACCATTCTCTCATGGTGCCGTGATAATCAAGTCCATCATTGACAAACATGAATTCAAAGTTAATGGACAAAGATTGAAGCACTACAACGGTGCCCATGTGGAACGTAACAAAGAAGTGGTCACCTTAGGAGATGCATGAGCATGCTCTCCCTTCAATATTTTATTTTTATTTTTATTTTTATTTTTTTATTTTTTATTTTCGACTATTTTTTATTTTATTATTATTATTTTTCTTGAACTATTTTTTTATTATTATTATATTTTTTAAGATAGATTTTATTTTTTATCTTTCTAAGTTTAAGAATCCCTTTACACATATTTATTTATTTTCTTTTATTAGTTTATCTTTAATTTTAATCCTTATTTGATTTGTCTTTGAATTGTAGGAAAAGAGTTCAAGATAAAGATGAATTTTGATCCAAGAAGGAAAACATCTTCAACAAGGAAATTAATGGGCTGGATCTAAGACTTATATAAAGCCTCCAACTTACCCTAATTAAACCCCCTAGCGTCACCCTTCCCCTAAACTGAAACCCTCTTTTTCGTCTTTCCAAAATTAATCTCACCCACCATATTTACTACCTATCTTTTCTATAAAACCCATCACCCTTAACTTCCAAGAAACCTATTCCTACTTTTCATCTTGCAACTCTTTAGTTTCTTTTATTTTCTTTTATTTGTTTTTACAAAACTCACAACCAAGATCATCCATGGCATCCAAAATTAAATTTTTGGTTCATCCAAGTTCCTCCAAAGAACCAAGATACAAGAAGTTTGTTACACCGGTGGTTCAAGAAAGATTTCACTCCAAGTTTGAAAGCCATAAGATTTATGAAGAACAAGGCTTTGAATACTCCAACTCTCATCAAGATTTCGGCCTTGAACCACTCATCTTCGAGAAGATTGCACATCAAAAGTGGCAAATCTTTTGCCATCAATCGGAACCAGGTAACATCTCATGGGTAAGAGAATTCTATGCCCACTCACCTAACCTGGATAATCCTTATATTTTTGTTCGTGACAAGGCTATACTCATAAGCCCCTAAAACGTCAACACCTTTTACGAGCTCTACATTGAGAAGGACGAGCATCAAGCCTTTGTTGATCAAATCACGCCCAAGCAACTCGACAAGGTGCTTCAAGAACTCACTCTACCGAGAACTCATTGGAACGACGGTAAATACAAGGGCACGATAAATTGCCCCCGAGGAAAAACTATGGAATAAGTTTGTTAAAACTTCTTTAATGCCTACCACACACAATACTACCGTTGATATACAACGTCTTTTGCTCATACATTCTATTCTGCATAATCGCATCATTAACATTGGAAAAATTATTTGTGATGAGATTTTTGTATGTAGCTCAAAATATAAGGGTTCTCTTTTCTTCCTTTGCTTAATTTCTAATCTTTGTAAGGAGATGCATGTCCCAAGTGAGTCCACCGATGAAAAGGCCCTACCAAAGTCTGGTTGGAATCAAGCACAAATCTGAAAGCTAATGGGGGAGGCACCGGAAAAATCCTCAAGGCCTCCAATTTCCGCAGCAACTCCTGCCGCCCCGGCAATATCTAATGCCCAAGCACCTAACGCCCGGGCAACTCAGCCATCAACCCCGGGACACTTTGAAGCACTCTTGCAACCATTGGCGAGCCACCTAAGGCAAATTGAAGACCGGCAACTAATGTTCATGTGGTACATGAAGGAGCATAACAATGCCATCACCCAAGTCATCCTAGAAAAGTACCCGGCAGTCGTGTGTCGTTCCCAATCTTTCCTGCCGAGATCCTTGCCCCGGCAACCAATGAAGCAGTCACCACGGCAATCACAACAGATGATGCCACGACAACCAATCCAGATAATGCCACGGCAACCAAAGCTAAAGACGTCCTGACAATCACTGTAAAAGCCAAAGGTAAAGCACATATGCCCGAATCAACTCGTATGGAATCATTGTCTGATTTTTCAGATTCGGACGAGTCCTGCATTGCACCAACAAAGACCGAACCAATTGAATCCTCCAAGCGAAAAGCCAATGACATTGATGAAGAGGACGATGAGGACAACCCCGTACGAGGATCAATTCCACCATCGACAACAAAGAAACAACCATCGCGTTCAAGCAAGAGAATCAAGACACCGACCAAAAGGAAACTAATCATCCACGACGAAGAACTCTCGGAGTAAGTCATCGTTTCCATTTTATTTTTCGTTATTTTTATTTTTCTTTAATGTATGCATTGAGGACAATGCCTCACTCGAGTTTGGGGGGGATTGTTATTAGTAGTTACCATGTTTAGTTGCATTCATCTTAAGTATTGCATTTATGATACATAAATTGCTTGCCATGCCTTTAGTTGGAACAAGAATTGCCTAGATTTGATGAATATCCGATGATGACTTTGCCAATGCACTTAATTGATAGAATTTTTATTCTAGGATAACCATGGAAAAACTTAGAATTTTACTATGATGCTAAATGCAATGAAACACTGTTGTGGTTTGATTGGTTTAAGGAATTCTAGTGAACTTAGGTTGATAATTAAACAAATTGGGGGATTAGAATAAAAATTGGCTGAGTGCTAGAGGTGCCCGAAATTGGCTTTAGCATGTGCTAAAAAAATTGATCGCTAGAGGTGCCCGAAATTGGCTCTAGTATATGCTAAAAAAAATTGATCGCTAGAGGTGCCCGAAACTGGCTCTAGTCGAATAAATTAATTAACTTAAGAAAACTAAAAACAAAACACTAGAGGTGCCCAAAACCGGCTCTAGTTAAAACATGTTAAAAAGAACCTAATGAAGTAATTTGAAAACCTCTTGTTTGCATAGAATCCGAAAAATCAACTTGCACACAACTCTGCACACACTCACAAGCATTATAGTTTGATTCCGAGTAACTCCTAAGTTTTCTGAAAAATGAAAAGCCAATCATACTTTGTGCCCCGGTTCTGAGAATTGAAATCAAGTTCAAAGCTAAGTTTGTGAAAATTGAAGTCTTGACAGGTAATTATTAGTTTGCATTGCTTGAGGACAAGCAATAGTTCGAGTTTGGGGGTGTGATAAGTGTTCAAAAGTACTATTTTTCTTACCCTTTTTACTCATATTATTGTTAGACTTAGGCTCATATTAGTTGCATAATTAGTCATTCATGCATTAATCCATGTTTCCTTCCATCGTTGAGCTTGATTGCATAACTTGGTTGTTTTTATGGGAAAAGATGCTGCTTTGGTGTGTTTTGTGTGTATGTGCAGGATCACTTACCAAAGCAAGGCTAGAGCTAGTTGCCAAGGTAATGCATGAAGGAGATGTCGAGCTAGTTGCCAGAGCAATGCATGAAGGAGACGCCGAGCCAGTTGCCAGGGCAATTGTCGACAAAGAATAAGGTGATATAGTAGTCGAAATTGATGACTAGACAAGCCCAAGATGACGTGGAGCAAAGCTAAATCCTAAAGAAGTTTGATTTCCATGAAGAGGTTAAAGAAGAATTAAATTCCAAGAAGATAGGAGAAGCTCTAGAAGGAATATAATTATAATAAAGAATTATATTCTTTAAAGATAATTTAATTCCAACTTAACTTCCTCCTCAAAGAAGGACTTTGACCTAGCCCTATAAATTAGAGGCCATGTCGTCAACTCCAAAGGGAGAGAGATGAGAGAATTTTCGACAAGCATCAAGGGCATGGAGGATTTCGACAAGCTTCATCCTTCATCCTTTTCTTTCTTTTTCAATTAGGTTCATGCTAGGGATTCTTTATCTTGTGTTTCTTTGGAACCTAACCATGAACTAAATCTATTTGGCTAAGGTTATTGTGTCTTGTGGTTGTGAGAAACTATTGGATTTTGTTTAGGTAATAAGAGTTTGCACTTTTCTATTCAAGGTTTATTCATTCTTGGTTCTTATTCTTGTTTGTGAGTGAATTGGGAGAGGATCTCGTAACTTCATCTATTTATCTAATATCGGGAGAGTTAGATTCAAGAAACAAATGAATATGATCTTTTCTATTGATGGTGAAGATTAATCCGACTTAGGAATAAGTTAAGGATTTCAACGGCTAAGAGGAGCGCAAGATTGGTTGTTGTTCACCCTTGATTCACGCATGGATGTATTATCAAGGCATGCACAAGTAACTAGAGTTTTGACTTAGGGATAAGAAGAAACCATTAAAGAACGCTCTGCCAAACCTTGAAGGTTGCTGCCCAAATGCCCAAGTAGTTGCCCAATTATTCGCCTAGGCAACCATCGATTAGTTGCCAAGGCAACCTCGTTGTGCAAGTTGCCACGGCAACTGAGTTGCCCTTGCACTCTTTTACCAAGATGATCCAATCGGCTATCACACCTCAACTCACAATAACCTGGCTTATTCCAATCGGCTATCACACCTCAACTCACAATAACCTGGCCTATCTCTCTCATTTAATTACATCGCCTTTTACTTATTTGCTTTCTAGATTAGTTATTTGTTAAAACTCCTATAATCTTCTACTTGTGTTTTCTTTTATTTTTTACAGTGCAAGAGACTAGATTCTTGAAGTGGCACCAATCCCTGTGGAGACAATATCTTTTATAATATAACTTGCAACGTGTATACTTGCACAATTGCGTAGCACTTATTACGCGCAACAAAAGTCGTGCGAGCAAACGATCTCCAATTGAGTAAACAAGTAACTCAATGTTGTCCCATAAGTAAAGGATGAAACTAGAGAGGTGTGGCGATGTTAGATGAGGTAGACTAGCTCCGCGAACATTATTTGAGCAAGATTGGGTTGCTTCTCTTTACGGAAACTTGTAATCCAAAAGTCATCCACTTGTCGGATAGCGGAAAACTTACCACCGAATGGCCGAAACCACCAAGTGCTCATGAGATGTAAGATGCGATCGTGGGCATCAATAACAGTGATAGAACCGCCAAGAACATGTCTCATAGAGTTCTCATCGTTGATTCCCTCATATTCTATCCCAAAAACATTGACTAGGGTTTCAATACCAATGCGAAATTTCTTCCCCATTAAGAAAGAATCTATAGCAATGACCTTAGAACGGTCGTCGTTAGGGATACACCGGGCATTAGCAAATAAAATCAAAACAAGGTTACAGTACAAAATCCCGGGATAGTCAAAAATTGAATGAAATTCTAACGTCTCAAAAGATGAAGATATTTAAACTTGAAACGTTTAGAGTTTAAAAATGGAATAGATGTTACACTTTCTTGGCAATACCCTGGTACGCAGATTTAGTTAATTTCCTTGTTTGTGGTATTTTACCTTATGGCCTTACCCACCAAGGGAAGAAGCGGTTCCACCATGATGCTAAGCATTACTTTTGGGACGAGCCTCTTTTGTTTAAACAATGTACAGATCAGGTTATACGCCGATGTGTCCCTGAAGAAGAGCAACAGAATGTACTCTGACAATGCCATTCTTCACCCTATGGAGGACATTTTGGAGGAACTCGTACCGCGGCCAAAGTCTTGCAACCCGGTTTGTATTGGCCAACATTGTACAAAGATGCCCAAGACTTTTACAAGCAATGTGATCGTTGCCACGGGCAATATCTCTAGACGACATGAGATGCCGCTCCAAAACATCAAATAGGTTTTTAGCCCTGAGCAAGGATCTAGGGTTTGTTTTCTTCAAAACCCTCTATATTATCGTAGATCTGAGAAAACCCAAATAGGTTTTTTTATACATGACCTTTTTTGTTTTTTTTGTTCGATTTGACTTTTCTCTATTTTTTGTTATCTTTCTAGTTCGAATCTCCCCCATTTTTTCACTCAAAAATTGCTCTCTAATCTGAGAAAAGCTTTTTCAATTTCGAAGTTTTGGGGAGCCTCGATTACATTGTTTGCATGGGTTTAAATACCCCTTTTTAATTACATCCTTTAGACTAAAATAAAAAGAAAAATCCAGTGAAATCTGTTTTTTTAAATCTAATCATGCTTCCTTTTTTATTTTTACAGGTTTAAAAATGTGGCTTGGTGGTGGAGCAGAGCGGTGTAGCGAAGGTCTTTTTTTCTCGTATATATCGCTAAAATAAAAACGATGATTTTCTAAGGATTTTTGAAAGGTGTTTGGATATAAAATATTTATTCCGCAGGGTTTACAAAAAAACCTCATAAAAATGGAGTCGCCACCGGCCACTTAGGTAGGCCGGACACCACAAAACCAGAGATTCAAAAAGAGAGGTTCGAGAGTCGATTTACGGATGGGGAAGGATTAACACCCCACACCGCCCAAAAAATTGGTACTTTAATAATTACCGCTTTATTAATATTGGATTTTCCGGATTAAAGTAGCGATTATTTTAAATTTCGGTCATAATTGCGAATATATTTTAGGGTCCCGTTATCCGAGAATAAACGCCCAACCACTATCACTACGGCAATCATCGCCCCATTTACGCTTTCGGATAAAAGGACACCGCATTAACAATTTATATCTCGATATGCAATCTTAATGGCAAAAACATAAAACATGACAAATCATTTAAATATAATAAATATTAACATACAGGAACATTAGTTTATCATGAATGATATTTTAGACTAAAGCATGTATATATATACATATTACTCCAAACAGTAGATAAAAACAACTATCATATGTCAAAATAATAAGGCGAGGAATAAATATATATATATATACGAACAAATATTTCAAAAAGACATGCATACTTGGTAATAAAACATATTTCAACATATACGGGTCAACATATCATAAAAAGGGTAAATATACTAACATGTAGCCCTAGAAAATAAGAAAGCTCACACACATACAAAATACAGAACATGCCATATACTGAACCGATTAGAACATAATATGCTTGATATGAATAGCGGATGAAAACGAATATCATATTTGACACATATATATACATATAAACATAAAATGAGTCATATACGGGGGAGACATAAAATGAAATAATATCCACATATACGAGTATAATTCGAACAATAATATTTACAAAGAAAATAGGATGAAATGAAAGGAAAATGAAAATCAAGTGGCGTAAATTAAAGAGCAATAACATGTAATTTAGGGACGAAATTGAAAAACAAATAAAACCTACAAAGACCAGAGTTGTAATTATACCAAGGGCGGACTCAAAATGAAAATTTCAAAACGCGGGGTGATTAAGGCGTAATTTTACCATTGAAGTGATCGAGGTGTAATTTAGTGACTAAATTGTGACTTTTTGGAAACTCAGAGGACTGGATCTGTAATTATACCATGCGGCAAGACAAAAATGAAAATATTGAAAACGCGGTGGGATTAAGTGTGTAATTTACCCATTTAGCAAAATAAAAACAACTATAAAGCCCTTTTTTTAAGGCCGAAATCAAATTTTCGGCCATTTGTTTCATTTTCTAATTTTTCTCGGGTTTTATGTTCTTCGTTTTTCTCGTTTATTCATATAATACCCGAATCCGTGGTCGGCCGCCGTATTCTCCGCCGCCGCCGCCCTTAACCCGGCGCGGTGGACTCCCAAAATACACCAAAACCTTCCTCTTGTCGTCCTCAATATGAATCCATGGTTGGATTCGGAGGATCCCTTTTGTTTAGCCTAGATCTAAGAAATACGAACCCAAAAATATATTTTTTTAACTCTCAAAACGAGACCACAAGGGTCTTCCCTTCCCTTTGTTCACGGATCGGCTTGCTTAGAAGCCGAAAGGCTTTGTCACAGGAGGAAGGGAAGACCCACGGACAAAGCCGGTAAGACTTCCTTACTTGTTTTCTTTTTATTTTCTTTTTGTACTTCAGTATATGCATGCAAAGGAAACAGTAAGAAAAAAGACAAAAGATTACCACTGGATTTGCCTTTTGATTATCTTGGCTGGTTACAAGTTTGGTTTTTTACAAAGCTTTTCTGTTTCTTGTGTTGTTACTACTCTCTTCTTTTTTTTTGCTCGCTCCTCTCTAAAAATCTCGTTACAATGCCCCATTTCATATATACCACTATCTCTCGTATTTTGGTTGCAACTTGTATCTTCTTTTCCGGATCGACATTTGCTTGTTATCTTTGGCATAATCAACGCGGGGATGAATATCGCGCGCGGTGGCGGTGTGGTCATTTTCGCGAGGCAGACGCATTTTCGGCCGTTAGATCGGATCGATCTAACGGTCGAGATGGCTTGAAGAACGATCGGCTGGATGAAGCCTCGATCGATGAAACGGCTTCGATTTCGCCACGTGGAGCACCGCAATCGAGGAGTCGAACGCGTGGATCTTACGCGCGCGTGGGATAATAAAGCGTCCGCGCGTGGTGGACCAGCACGCGCGTGGCACTCGAACGGTCCATACGTGTAGAGTACGCTACCGCTGGATATATTTTTAACCTTCATTGCATCGTGGCCGTTGGATCAGATCTTGATCCAACGGCCCATAGTTACCTACACATTGTAATTAGATAGGATTCAGAGTTGGGCCAAATGGGCTTTGTAATTGGATTTTTGTAATTGGACTCGGACTCTTTACTTGGGCTTAATATATATATTTAAATTTACATTTAGTTAGCCCACTAATAATAATAATAATTATAACAACTGTACATGTACATACGAAAATATATATTTCATATTATACGGTCATTAATTAATAATATTCTAGTATCCATATGTATAATTAATATGACATCTACATACGCTTATACCCTAGATACATACGTGACATACATACAACCCTAATATGTACACGTAGCTTATACATGTACACACCTTATATTAGTAACATTCACATAATAAACATACATGCAATAGTAATACATTTAAGTAAAAATGAGTGATTCTGATTTGCCCCTCTTTGCTTGTTCTCATGAAATGAGAAACAATGCAAAGATTCATAAGCACTCATTTTATCGGACTTCCTGTTTGTAGCCTCGGAAAACGAATTCTTTTGGACATTTCCGCTCTTCCTTGGCCGAATCTTCAGGCTCGTAAGTTCTTCCTATATAGAACTTCGTCACCTTCCGATCTTGGAGCTACAGGCTCTTTCGACATTGAACCCTTCGCTCTGATTTTTATCAGCCTTCCCTGTTTGTAGCTTTGGAAAAACGAATTCTTTTGGACATTTCCGCTCTTCCTTGGCCGAATCTCCAGGCTCGTAAGCTCTTCCTATATAGAACTTCGTCACCTTCCGATCTTGGAGCTACAGGCTCTTTCGACATTGAACCCTTCGCTCTGATTTTTAGCTTTGGAAAAATGAATTCTTTTGGACATTTCCGCTCTTCCTTGGCCGAATCTCCAGGCTTGTAAGTTCTTCCTATATAGAACTTCGTCACCTTCCGATCCTGGAGCTACAGGCTCTTTCGACATTGAACCCTTCGCTCTGAGACAATGAAGCTCGGAGTCTTTCCTATATAAGACTCTTTGCTTTTGACACAACAAGTTTCCTATATAACCCTGTGTCATAGGTGAATTGCTTTGACTGGAGTTCTTCCTATATAGAACTGCAAGTCTTCACCTTGGAGCCATCAGTTCCTCCTATATAGAACTTTTTGGCGTCTGGAATCTCAGAGCCACAGGTTCTTTTCGACACAGAACCCTTCGCCCTAAGACGATGGAGCTCAGAGTCTTTCCTATATAAGACTCTTTGCCTTTGACATAGCAGGATCTCCTATATAATCTTGCGTGTCATGGGTGAATTTCTTTGACCGGGAGTTCTTCCTATATAGAACTACGAGTCTTCACCCTAGAGCTGTTAGTCCTTCCTATATAGAACTTTCAGCTTCTGAAGCCTCGGAGAGGAGAGTTCTTCCTATATAGAATCTCTCTCCAGAGCTTGAAAACATGTGCCTTTATGTCAAAACATTGTCTCCTCATTTGGGACTCACATCATGATGACCCTTGATGTCTCTTTGGATCTGCAAATACCTGAGATGAAAACAAAATGCCATGGCAAATGAATGAATTGACATGCTCCTAATCCTAGTGATGTTTGACTATTCATGATGCATGAGCTTTAATATCATGGTGGGTTTGTTTTGGTCCTTTTTGCCGTTTGCTTTCTCCTTTGTTACGGGCATCGATACCCTTCTTCACTGCCAAGTTCAACCGTCTCGATCTTTCTCTTTTTCAATTCTGACTTGGAATTTTAAAGCGCCCTTCGGTTTTTTCACTTTAGAGATTTTTTTTTTTAAGTGCCCTTCTGGTTTTCCCAGGAGATTTCTTTTGTCATCTCGTATGCTTTTCTTGAATAGATAGGACATGTGCCATCGGTTACCCTATCAGGTTGTTTGAAGCTTTCGTCTTCCCGATCGGCTGAGTCATTTAGGGAACTTAAAGGGCGGAGTTAACCGTTTTCTTTGATTACCCGCAATTTTCAAGGTAAAATCATAGTAATGCTTGAAATCTCTTGTTTCATTATAAGCCTATGTTATCCTATCATTGAAATTGACAAGGAGGCTAGGAATGGATGCTCAAAACATGGTTTTATTAGGATTAAGGGCTTTGAGATATCTTAGAAAGAAAGGTATGACACGTATAAGTTAAATACAAGATCTCTCATTATCTTGATATGAATGACACATGATCCTATCAAGGTGGTGTAGAATTTTTTGCACAAGCTTCCTCTTCATGATGCTCATGGGGATACTCTTCTCTTGGATATTTAACTTACCGAGCCGCCCCCTTGCGGGTTTTCAACTCGAGTCCTTCCTTTGTTTCAAAACGCCCGGTTTGAGTTTTCATCCTGAGCTCTCCATTTTTTTAGAGATAGTATTTCTTGCGGCATCGAATTTACGGGATTTTTCAGCTCGTCCCCCGTCCATTTCTGTTAGGATTAGGGCTCCTCCGAGAAGGCCTTCTTTACGACGTATGGTCCTTCCCAATTGGGCATCCATTTTCCTCGAGAATCTTTACGGATTGGGAGGATTCTTGAGTACCAGATCCCCTTCTTTGAATTCTCTCTTGGCGCACTTTTTTTTGTTAAGCTTTGAACCATCCGCTTTTGGTACATCGACCATGACAAATGGCTTTTAGTCTTTTTCGTCAATGAGATTTAGTTGGTCGATTCGGCTGCACCCATTCAGCTTCTTCGATTTTACTTCGTTTAAGACTCGGAGGGACGGAATCTCTACCTCAATGGGAATCTTGCTTGGTACCATACACCAAGGAGTAGGGTGTTGCCCCGTTGATGTGCGAATGGGCGTCCCTATAGGCGAAAAGGGCAAAAGGTAACTTCTCATGCCAATCCTTGTAGGTATCCGTAGTTTTGCTATGATCTTCTTTATATTTTTGTTTGCCGCTTCCTTTGCTCCATTCATTTTAGGACGATATTTGTGGAATTATGGTGTGTTATTTTGAATTGAGTGCACACGTCCTTTATCATTTTGTTGTTGATTGGAAGCATTATCGGTGATGATCCTCTCGGCAATCCGTATCGACAAATAATTTCCTTCTTAAGAACTTACAAGCTGTAGTCTGGTGATATTGGCGTAAAGACGCTGCCTCTACCCATTTGGTGAAGTAGTCTATGGCGACCAAAATGAAAGCGGTGCCCATTGGAGGCCTTCGGATGGATCGCCGATAACGTCCATGCCCCATGCTGCGAAAAGCCACGGAGAATTCATGGTGTGTAGAGGTGATGGGGGTGCATGAATTTTGTCGGCATAAATTTGGCATTTGTGGCATTTCTGGCGTAATCGATGCAATCTCCCTCCATGGTCACCGAAATAACCGTATCTCATAATTTTTCGGGCTATAGACAACCCGTTGGCGTGCGTTCCATAGATCCCGTCATGTACTTCGGCTAAGATTTTCTTCGCCTCCCGGGCATCCACACATCTCAGCAATGTTTGATCATGACTTTTCCTATATAGGATCTCCCCATCTAGGACATATTTTGTTGCCATTTTTACGAGCGTTTTTTGTCATTGTCGTTTGCCCTTTCGGATACTTTTGAAGCTTGACATATTGTAGAATATCATAGTACCATGGATTCCGTCAATCTCTTCTGTACATTACAACAATGAGCAGGTTTTCAAACGTCTGCATCTCAATGGGTCTCATTTACGCCCGGTGTTTGTTTTAAACATGGACGCCAAGGTTGCCAATGCATCCGCCATCCGATTTTCTTCTCGGGGTAGGTAATTGAAGCTGACCTTTTCGAACTCTTTTGTGAGCTCTTGGATTAATTCGTGATATTTGACCAACCGGGTCTCGGTTTCCCACTCCCCGCGCAATTGGTAAATGACTAAGGACGAATCTCGAACACTCGAAGTTCCTTAACCTTTCTCTCGATGGTGAGTTTAGTCCCATGATGCAAGCTTCGTATTCAGCTATATTGTTTGTGCGGAAGAATTCCAATCTGCTGGTGAAAGGATAATAGGCGTCCTCGGGTGAAATTAGCTTTGCCCTATCCCATGTCCGGGCGTTGGAGGCTCCATCGAAGTAAAGTTTCCATGACTCATCATTTGAAATCTCTTCTTCGGTTATGATGCACATCAAGTCTTCGTGCGGGAAACTAAAATTCAATGTCTCATAGTCATCCGAAGCACGACTAGCTAGGAAATCCGCTACGGCACTCCCCTTTACGGCTTTTTGATTAACATATACGATGTCGAATTCGGATAAGAGTATACGCCATCGAGCCCTCCTTCCGTTAGTGATGGCGCTTCCATTAGGAACTTTAATGGGTCTAGCTTGGATATCAACCAGGTAGTATGGTACAACATGTCTTTGTTTGAGCCGCTTGGTAGCCCAAACTAGAGCACAACACACACTCCTGCCTTTGGCGGGTACCGTGTTTCGCAATCATTGAATTTCTGCTTAGGTAGTAGATGGCCTGCTCCTTTTTCTTGACTCATCGTGTTGCCCCAAGGACACATCCCATTGAATTCTCGAAGGCTGTTTAGTGGTCGACCGACTGCTTTGGTGCGACTAAAATTGGAGCATTTGTCGGTACTTTTTGTGCGAAAGGCTTTCTTGTCTTTAGAGTTATCACCCTCCATCATAAATGATCGTTTGGTTCTTATATTATTCTTATATGAACCCTTGTCATCTTCTTGGCTTGGCGTTGCCCCATTCAACCACGGGCTCCCTTTGCTTTGAATTTTACGGCCTATCATATAGAGCCTTGATCTATTTCTAGTCACGGGGTGGGCCAAGATGCTTCCATCCCTTAAGCTCTTCCTTGATTTTCTCGTAGCATTTCGAAGGAACTAACTCTCGGTCCCTATGCTTTAAATCTCATCATCATTCATTTTTAAAGTAAAGTAAAAGGTAATTTACTTGTGTATATTTCAAAAAATAATGATTGTTTGAAAAGATAATGATCATTTCAAAAATCACAACTTGAACATTTTGAAAACATTGTTTGGAACAAATGGTAAACATCATAACTTTGGGAGAAAATGTCAAACCTTTTTAAAACATGTTTGCCCCACGAAAATATCAAACACCATAGCGCATCTGTTTCAAGTTGCGAGACCAACTCTAATGAAGCGCATATTTAGAAGATCTTGACCATTGTGGAGATATATGCCAATGTATAGTTTCTTACGGTCTAATAGGCTTTTGAGAGGAACAACCCTACCTAGTTTCTACCCGTTTAAGGTGGCTCTCTTAATCTCACTATCTCACCATGCCCCATCCTTCCCTCATTTGGGTGTCGATCAAGCACTTGAAGTTTGGCGTTCCTTGAAGAAAAGTTAACCCTTATAGGCGGAATGAAATCTGAAGACATTCTCATTCAACTTGGATATCTATGGATGACCAGAATGGTCTTTGGGGCTTGCAATGTAGGCCTTTGGTTTATGGTTAAGTGAAACAGTATTTTTGTACTTGTGTAACTTGGATATGCCCATTGTTCTTTCCTTCCTTTCTTTTGGATCACTCTATTTGCCCGTTTTGGGTTTTCACCCTAGAGTTCATTTCCTTTCTTTTTATTGTATCTTTGCCTTGCATTACGGCTATATCTTGATGTTCGTTTTTGTCCAAGAATGTTTGATCCTTCAAAACTCCTCGGAACTGAGATTTCTTGAAGGACTACGATTACATTTCTGGGAATTCTTGTGATTGGCATGCCAAGATGAAATGTTATTCTTTCTTTCTTTTTTTCTCTCTTTTTCTTTTTCACTTTTTTCTCTTGGATCGCTCTAGATTTGCCCATTTTGGGTTTTCACCCTAGAGGTCACTTCCTTCTTTTGTACCTTCAGATCAATGTATTTTGGCTGGATATTGATGCAGTGAGCTCGGTAGACTACTCTTTTTCTTCATTTTCAGGATCACTCTAGACTGCCCATTTTGGGTTTTCCCTAGAGGTCATTTCCTTTTCAAAATTGGCGATCTTGGGCCGACTTGTCTTGACTTGGCTTCAATTCGAGCTTCTATACTAATTTTCAAAACTGATGTTTACTTGAAATGTGGATTCCTTGTGTCTTTTGCTCATAGTTGAAGTCTCGTTCTTGTATTGTTTGATCGTGTGTGAAGCATATTTGTATTCTTTCTTTCTTTTTTTTCTTTTTTTTTTTTATTCTATTCTCTGGGTTTTTAGCATTGAATCTCTTTCTTCTTATTCGAGTCTATGAATGTATCCTCGAATCAACACGGATCTATATTGGTATTGATGCGATCTTCCGCTCGGAGTTAATTGCCTCTGCAGCTCTTACGATATTTACTCGATCTGGATTGCTTGGCCTTCGATTACCATTTATCTTCTTTTTGGTTTTTCATTTGGACATATCCATGTTTTCAACCACTTTCTTGATGATTTTTTGATCTTCGTACCCAATCTGTATGGTCTCATCTGTGTCTTACGGTAAAGTAAAAGAACACCATTCGTTGACATATTCACAAATGTCACGAGAATGCCTTGGGGGTAGAGGTTTAGGGTCAACTTTCGTTTCAAGGATCTAAAACGACAAGTGCCTGAGAAGATAAATTCTTATAATGGGAATTGCCCATTGTCTAAACACTCGCTTTTGTTCCTCTGTTGGCCTAAGTAAACTAGCAGATACTCACATTTACAGTATCTCCACAACACTCAATCTCTTCTAAATATATGCAACTTAGAGTTGATCTTTGGGTTTAAAGCAAATGTCTTTATTGCATTCAAAATTCGAGGACCTGGTATAGAAATGATATATACATATGTCCATTCAAAAATGTGTGTATATGCATATGGGAAAACTACCCCATAAAAATGAAATGTTTAAAGAATCAAGAATGTAAAAATGCTTTTCTAAATGGAAATGTGATTTTTAATTCTAATAAACAATGATTTTTTTGTTGTTGAGAATTTCTTTGTGAAATGATGAGAAAACCGTAGGGACCTTTGGATTATCTCGAGTCTTGACTCATTCTGCCCTTCTAAGGTAGTGTAGGCTTGCCTCTTTTCTTGTTTTCCATCATTTGGATGACTATCTTGTCACGACTCCTTATCGACCGACTTCTTAATTTTTAACGACCCCAAATTTCTTAGTATCATGCCCCAGTGCCTCAATGTTTTGAAAGTGATACACATTTATCTCTCTATTTCCTTTTGCTCCTAGGCAGGTCTGGTCTTTAAACTAAGGTCCCGGAGTGCATGTTTGTTTTCGCTCGATTGTCATTAAGTCCTCAAAGCTGACCTTCATTTTCTCGAGCATATTATTAAAGAATAAATATAAAAGATGGCATAGAAGTCAATTTCCTCTTCATCTACGGGGGTTGCACTTAGGTCACTAAACACAGATACCTCAAAGCACATTCCTTGAAGCTTTCATCAGGTTTCATCTTCGTACCCTAGAGATACCGGCGACTTAGTGCTAGGTCCAAAGCACATCATATCATAGGTCAGTCTGCTAGGTCTGCTAGTGGATCGGGAAGTAGTCCATTCATCTTTTTGCGAGAATATGGTGGCGTGAATCTTGAGGCATCTTGTTCCATCATCATGTGCAAATCGAGAATCTTTGAATTGAAGGAGCGACCAACCCCAGGGTTCAAAGCGAGTTTTCTTGCATTAAAGACATCAAACTTCTTGTTTTCTCTTTTTCCTCGAGCCCATCTTTTTTTTGCTCGGCTCTGGATTTTTAAGTGTCTTCAATTCATGATAAAACTCTAATTGTTCTTTGGATTACCCCTCAAAAATTTTATGCAAGGTGTAAAATATGTCATGATTGTACAATGTAATGCAATGCAATGCAATGTAATGCAATGCAATGCATGAATGCAAATGCGGTGTTGATTCTCGAACAGTCCTTAAAAGACTTTCAATCGGTAGAAAAATGTCAGTTGCAAGAAGCTAATAATGAATTACGGTGTGAGTTAGCTTCCTTACGGAGATCTTGATTTGGGAAGCAAAACATGTGCTCCATGTCTCGGCGTCGTCTTGAGGATGATGGATGACTTCGTCTTCTTTTCTTATTCTATTTTATGGACTTGTGACATCATGATCTTTATTTTTGTGGCTTCTAAAAATGACATCAACAAGTGCAGGCATAATGCAGATAAGATCTTTTTTTGGGTGCAAGCGAATAATACATCTAAAGGGATGGATTCTATCGGTCCTAAGGGAGTACTTTAAAAAAATTTAGGGTTTAAATTAAAATTCTCAAAGATCATTTGGTTTTAAAAATTTCCCTATTTTTATTATCAAAAATTTTAACTTACTTAAAAATGAAACTTTTAGGTTTCTTTTTTTATTATTATTATTCTAAAAGTTTTATGAGAGAAGAAGTTTCAAAGCAAAATAATAATATATTTTTTTTTTTTTTTTTTTGAGTTAAATTAAAATCGAGAATTTAAAAATGGTCAAATGTGAAGATTTAAAATTGGGGTTCTGCGGTCTGATTGAATCTTACGCATCATGACGTGCCTTATTGTCGCACCGTCTTCTTTTCGCGATTGGTTTTGCTCGGCCTAACTTGATTTGTAATATTATCGTTCTAACAAAGCGGACTTTTTCTATTTTGAAAGCCTTTTAATGAACTGTTCTTGAATCAACACTATGTCATGATATGCAACATGAATGCAAATAAAGCGTTGATTCCGCTGGTAATCACCCTTTGAGCGACTTTCATGGGAATTAAAGGGTCCAGTTACAAAAAGATCCATATTACAAAAGGAGTCCCTATTACAAAAAGAGTCTATTACAAAGTCTTAATTACAAAATAAAGTTCTACACATAAACTCTAGCTCTACCTCCTACCTCTCTCTGACTCACGAGCAACTTGATAAACCTTGGTGCTTCTTCCATGTCCGGGGTTATGAAAGGTCGAAGAGTCGTGGCTTCGGTAGCTAAGTCATTCACACACCTTGTAGCTCGTTGTATGTCCACCATTAGGTCTCGTGTGTATACTTTGGCACTACACGCTCGTTCGACAAATTGTTACGTCGGATCTGTTGAGTAATCTCTGACCGATGTCACGCGATTGGATCGATGTTGTCCTTCCTAAGACACCTTTTTCCATGATGAAAGATTTTCTAATCGGGCAAACCACTTGAATCAACGCCTCTATGTAATGTGGATGCAATGATAATGCAACAAAAATATGTGTAAAAATAAAATAAAACACAAAAAGAAATGAGTTAGTATCGGATAAAAATAATAAATACATAAATAAAAGGACAAATTAAATAAGGTAAATAAACAAAACGACCCTATTTATCTAGTCCAAAACACCTAAGGTTATCCGCATGGCTCTAATGAGGGTAGGTTTCTATGTTCTCTACATGCAGTGTTGGTGCTAGGAGGTACCCGAATTGTCCTTGCTGTCCCCTACTAAGGGTAGCAAGGCCCCGATCATCACCCATTATAGGCTCCTTTCAACCGGGTTCAATTCGGGGACCCGTTCGCTTATGCCCGTCTGAAGGAGCGATATCCTTACGAAAGCATAAGGTACTCGAGCCCCGAAGGTACTTGCTAGGCCCATACGGAGAACGATATCTCCACGAAAGCATTAGCGTTTTCCCCACTTAAAAAAGCGGGTTTATATATGTCATATTTTAAATGCGTTAAAATAAGCGCGCAATTATGACCGAATATTAATTTAATAGTCATTTTAATCGGAACTTCCAATATTAGTAAAGCGGTAATTATTTTAAAAGCTTGACTCTCATTTGTTTTTTTTAAAAAAACAAAAATTATCCCAGTGAGTCGCCATGTGATGTCTTTTTCTTTTTTTCTTATATATCGCTAAAATAAAAGCGATTGATTTTCTAAGGATTTTTGAAAGGTGTTTGGATATAAAATATTTATTCCGTGGGGTTTACAAAAAATCTCATAAAAATGGAGTCGCCACCGCCACTTAGGTAGGCGGACACCATAAAAAAGAGATTCAAAAAGGCAGGGTTCGGGAGTCGATTTACGGATGGGGAAGGATTAGCACCCCCCACCGCCCAAAAAATTGGTACTTTAATAATTACCGCTTTATTAATATTGGATTTTTCGGATTAAAGTGAAGATTATTTTAAATTTCGGTCATAATTGCGAATATATATTTTAAGGGTCCCGTTATCGAGAATAAACGCCCAACCACTATCACTACGGCAATCTTTGGCCCGTTTACGCTCGGATAAAAGGACACCGCATTAACAATTTATATCTCGATATGCAATCTTAATGGCAAAAACATAAAACATGACAAATTATTTAAATATAATAAATATTAACATAGGAACATTAGTTTATCATGAATGATATTTTAGACTAAAGCATGTATATATATACATATTACTCCAAGCAGTAGATAAAAACAACTATCATATGTCAAAATAATAAAGCGAGGAATAAATATATATATATACGAACAAATATTTCAAAAAGACATGCATCTTGGTAATAAAACATATTTCAACATATACGGGTCAACATATCATAAAAAAAGGGTAAATATACTAACATGTAGCCCTAGAAAATAAGAAAGCTCACACACATATAAAAAATCTGAGAACATGCCCATATCGAACCAATTAGAACATAATATGCTTGATATGAATGAATAGCGGATAAAAGCGAATATCATATTTGACACATATATATACATATAAACATAAAATGAGTCATATACGGGAGACATAAAATGAAATAATATCCACATATACGAGTATAATTCGAACAATAATATTTACAAAGAAAATAGATTTGAAATGAAAGGAAAATGAAAATCGGTGGCGAGAAATTAAAGAGCAATAACATGTAATTTAGGGACGAAATTGAAAAACAAATAAAACCTACAAAGACCAGAGTTGTAATTATACCAAGGGCGGACTCAAAATGAAAATTTCAAAAACGCGGGGTGATTAAGGCGTAATTTTACCATTGAAGGTGATCGGGTGTAATTTAGTGACTAAATTGTGACTTTTTGGAAACTCGGAGGATTTGGGACTGTAATTATACCATGCGGCAAGACAAAAATGAAAATATTGAAAACGCGGTGGGATTAAGTGTGTAATTTACCCATTTAGCAAAATAAAAACAACTATAAAGCCCTATTTTTAAGGCGAAATCAAATTTTCGGCCATTTTGTTTCATTTTCTAATTTTTTCGGGTTTTATGTTCTTCTTTTTTCTCGTTTATTCATATAATACCGAATCCGCGGTCGGCCGCCGTATTTCTCCGCCGCCCGCCGCCGCTTGCCGCGCGGTGGACTCCCAAAATACACCAAAACCTTCCTCTTGTCGTCCTCAATATGAATCCATGGTTGGATTCGGAGGATCCCTTTGTTTAGCCTAGATCTAAGAAATACGAACCCAAAATATATTTTTTTAACTCAAAAGCGAGACCACAAGGGTCTTCCCTTCCTTTGTTCACGGATCGGCTTGTAGAAGCCGAAAGGCTTATCGAGAGGAAGGAAGACCCACGGACAAAGCGGTAAGACTTCTTTACTTGTTTTCTTTTTATTTTTTTTTGTGCCGTATATGCATGCAAAGGAAGCAGGTAAGAAAAAGAGACAAAAGATTACCACTGGGTGCCTTTTGATTATCTTGGTGGTTACAAGTTTGGTTTTTACAAAGCTTTCTGTTTCTTGTGTTACTACTCTCTCTTTTTTTTTTGCTTGTTCCTCTCTAAAAAATCCCGTTACAATGACCCCATTTCATATATACCACTATCTCTGTATTTTGGTTGCAACTTGTATCTTCTTTTCGGATCGACATTTGCTTGTTATCTTTGGCATAATCGAGCGCGGGGACTGAATATCGGCGGTGGCGGTGTGGTCATTCGCGCGAGGCGGACGCATTTTCGGCCGTTAGATCGGATCGATCTAACGGTCGAGATGGCTTGAAGAACGATCGGCTGGATGAAGCCTCGATCCGATGAAAGCGGCCCGATTTCGCCACGTGGAGCACCGCGATCGAGGAGTCGAGCGCGTGGATCTTGCGCGGCGTGGGATAATAAAGCGTCGTAGCGTGGACCACGCGGCGCGTGGCACTCGAGCGGTCCATACGTGTAGATACGCGCTGGCGGATATTTTTAACCTTCATTGCATCGTGGCCGTTGGATCGATCTTGATCCAACGGCCCATAGTCCCATGCACATTGTAATTAGATAGGATTGAGTTGGGCCAAATGGGCTTTGTAATTGGATTTTTGTAATTGGACTCGGACTCTTTACTTGGGCTTATATATATATATTTAAATTTACATTTAGTCAGCCTACTAATAATAATAATAATTATAACAACTGTACATGTACATACGAAAATATATATTTCATATTATACGGTCATTAATTAATAATATTCTAGTATCCATATGTATAATTAATATGACATCTACATACGCTTATACCCTAGATACATACGTGACATACATACAACCCTAATATGTACACGTAGCTTATACATGTACACACCTTATATTAGTAACATTCACATAATAAACATACATGCAATAGTAATACATTTAAGTAAAAATAGGGCCGCGCGTGGCTTGCACGCGCGCCATGGAAGTCTAATAGACAAGGGAGCGGAGGATGAAGGATAATGATAATAGGGTTTATGTTATTTTTAGGGTTAGGCGTGTTTTAGGTATTTGGGTTAT